>LR754091.1:0-56224 GCA_902729485.2 Mus minutoides
TGGATTTCCTGGATATTTTGTGTTAGAATCTTTTTGCATTTAGCATTTTCTTTGATTGTCTTGTCTATGCTCCCTATAGAATCTTCTGTGCCTGAGATTCTCTCTTCCATCTCTTGCATTCTGTTGCTGATGCTCATATCTATGGTTCCTGATTTTTTTCCTATGGTTTCTATCTCCAGGGTTATCTCCTTTTGGTTTTACTTAATTGTTTCTACCTCCATTTTTAGGTCCTGGATGGTTTTGTTCCATTCCATCACCTGTTTGGTATTGTTTTCCTGTAACTCTCTACGTATTTCCTCTTTAAATGCTTCTAGTTGTTTATCTGTGTTTTCCTGTACCTCTCTAAGTTTTTCTTCTTTAAATGCTTCTACTTGTTTATCTGCGTTTTCCTGTATTTCCTTTTTGTAGTCCTCCATCATCATCCTGACGAGTGATTTTATATCCATGTCCTGTTTTTCTGGTGTGCTGTTGTATCTAGGACTTGATGGGGTGGGTGAGTTTGGATCTGGTGATGCCAAGTACCCTTGGATTCTGTTGCTTTTGTTCTTACGCTTACCTCCTGCCATCTCTAACCAAGGAGACCTGGCGTTGGTGCAGGCCAGAAGAGAGAGTCTGAAATGGTCTGGGCCTTTATCTCTGTCCTGGCTGGTGACTCAGGTCACACGAGATTGGGCAGGAACAGATGCTGCATTCAGCTGCTCACCTGTGGTCCCAAGACAGCCTGGGGGGTCGCGCGGAGCGTGCGCAGAGCTCGCGCCCGAGCCCTGGGCTGGTGTGGGTGCACAGGACCAGACCGGAAGGGGAAGGGAGAGTCCGTCCTGGGCTGGGCCTCTAACTCTGTCCTGGCTGGTGACTCAGGTCACACGGGATTGGGCAGGAACAGATGCTGCGTTCAGCTGTTCACCTCGATGTGTGTCTAGTGTCCTGGGGTGTGGACAGTGCGCAAGTGGCCCTATTCGCTGCATTCAGAGAGGGATGATGGCGGGCGGCCGGCGGCGGGGGAGGTCCTGGCTGGCTGGGAGGGGTCCCAGCCTCTGGTTGGTCTGAGATCCTCTGTTCCAGCTGCTGCTGCAACTGGGCCACTGGACCCTCCGCGATTTCAAGGCCCCCGTGCGCTCCACTCACCTTTAACCCCGAAGTGTGCCTAATGTCCTGGGGTGTGGAGAGTGCACAGGCGGCCCTATCCACTGCGTTCAGAGAGGGATGGTGGCGGGCGGCCGGCGGCAGGGGAGAAGACCTAACTCTTTCCCTTCTCCCTCACTCACGCATGAGCTGTCGTTTGTCTTGAGTCTGGCCACTCTAACTGGGGTAAGATAAAATATCAAAGCAGTTTTACTTTGCGTTCCCCTAACAGCTAAGGATGTTGAATATTTTTTAAAAGTGTTTCTGAGTTATTTGTAATTCCTGTCTTAAGAATTCTGCTTAGCTCTGTCCTGGTTGGGTTTTGTCAACTTGACATAAACCTTGACATATCCAGGAAGAGGGAATCTTAATTGAGAACATGACTCCATGAGATTGCCTGTATGAGGTCTGTTGTGCATTTTCTTGATTAGATGGAGGTAGGCCCATCCCATGGGGGGACAGCCACCTCTGGATAGGTGGCCATAGGCTATGTAAAAAAACAAGCTGTGCAAGCCACGGAGAGGAAGCCAGTAAAGTGTCCCCCCATGGCCTTTGCTCCTGTTCCTGCCTTAAGTTCCTGCCCCAACTTTTCTTGTGATGGGGCATGACCTGAGTGTTATCAGGTAAACGATTTCTTCTCCCAAGATTCCTTTGGTCAGTGTCTTATCACAGTAATAAAAACCCTTAGCACTTCATGCTACATTTAAAAACTTGGGATGTTTTCTTATGTTCAAGTTTGTTTAGTTCTTTGTGTATTATAGATGCTGCCAGATGTATAATTAATAGTTTTTTTCTTATGTATACTGTCTCTTCAAATGGTGGTGTCGTTTGCTACACAGAAGCTTCATGAGGTTCTATTTATTAATTTTTGGTTTTAATGCCTATTTTGTCAGAGTCCTGTTCAGAAAGTCCTTTCCTATACTAATTAGTTCAACCTACTTCCTATTTTCTCTTCTATCAGACTTGAGGAATCAGGTCTTCCTTTGGGGTCCTTGGTCCATTTGGAGTTGGGTGAGGTGCAGGTCTCTTTGCATTCTTCTGCATGCAGTCATGCACCTCGACCAGCACCATATGTTGAAGATAGTATCTTTGCTCAAGTGTGTATGTCAGGTGTTCATAGGTATGTGAGCTTATGTCCGAGTCTTCGATTTAATTCCACTGATCAACATGTCTGAGTTTATGTCAATACCATGTTACAGCTTCAAACCAGGAATGGTGAGATTGCAAGCAATTCTTTTATTGTTCAGGATTGTGTTACTGTCTTGGGGTTTTTGTGTTTCCACTTGAAGCTTAAGATTATATCCTCAATTCTATAAAGAATTGTGTTGGGATTTTAATGAGAATTGCACTGACTCTATCAATTGCTTTTAGTAGGGTAGCCATTTTCCCAACATTAATTCTACCAATCCATGAGCATGGAAGACCTTTCCATCTTCTGGTATCTTCAGTTTCTTTCCTCAATATCTTAACGCTTTTCTTACACAAGTCTTTCATGTGCTTGGTAAGAGCTATTTCACATATTTTTGAAAGGTTTTGTTTCCCACATTTCTTATCTCAGTGTGTTTGGCATTTGTATACAGGAAGGCTTCTGATTTGTGTGTTAATTTTATATCCAGCTACTTTGAACAATGTTTTTATCAGCTGTAGAAGCAGCTGCCTGGCAGTTTTTAGGGTCTTCTGTGCATTACAACTGTATCACCTGCAAAAAAAAAAAAAATCCTCTAGTGTCTTCCTTTTCTGTTGGTATCCCCTTGGTCTCCTTCAGTTGTCTAATAGCTCTAGCTAAGACTTCAAGAACTATATTGAACAGATGTAGAGTAGACATTTATGACTTGCTTCTGATTTTTGTGGAAATGCTTTGAATTTCTATCCATTTATTATGATGTTGGCTGTGGGCTTGTTGTAAGTTGCCTTTATTTATTGAGATATGTCCCTCATGTCCTGTGGTGGTTAGTGGAGGGAGGGAGGGAAGGAGGGAGGGAAGGAAGAGGAGAGGGGGGAGGGAAAGAGAGACCCCATAAATGTGCAACTAGTAAAAAAATCTCTGGACATGGAGATGTCTGCATCATTCTTTTCTTTACCAGGAGAAATTGATCTACAAGACACAGAATGGCTCCAGCCTAACTCAGCCCTTCCAACCCGTCCTTATGCAGTCAGTTTGGTCAAGATCATAAACATAGTGCTGGCTGACCAGGTCTCTCTGTTTGCAGTAGGTTTCAGGATGCTCTCAGGAAACTTTGTAGGCTGGCTGGGCCAAGCCAAGATTCCTACCAGCCCCGTGACATGATTCAAGATAGAAGTGACTCCCTTCCTGGATAGAGACAACATTCAAGAAAGTCCCACTATAACACCAAGTCAGCACTGACAGGGACTGCCCCAGGGCCTGGGAGGGCATCAGCAGGACAGGCCTGAGCTTCAGGCAGTCTTCCTTACCCAGTTTTCCCTCCCACAGAACTATGAGAGCAAACTGGAAACACTGTACACCTTATCTAGTCTTCCAGTCTTCCCCGAGGCCTACCTCCCTCTTCCTTCACTGTTCACCTCTTGGCTCGCTTAGATCCTGCAATAACTTCATCTGGACTACTCTCCTTTACTGCATGTTGCCTGTTCTCCAGCTGCTTATCCACAATACTTCAGCAATAAAAATCACTTTCTTAGGAAAACTGTCATTGGCCATTCTGTAGATCTTTGTTGGCCAGTTTGGTAGTTGTCTTAGGGTTTTACTGCTGTGAGCGGACACCATGACCAAGACAAGTCTTATAAAAGACAACATTTAATTGGGGCTGACTTACAGGTTCGGGGGATCAGCCCATTATCATCAAGGTGAGAGCATGGCAGCACTCAGGCAAGCATGGTGCAGAAGGAACTGAGAGTTCTACCTCTTCATCTGAAGGCTGCTAGTAGAAGACTAACTTGCTAGGACAAAGCCCACACCCACAGTGACATACCCACTCCAACAGGGTCACACCTATTCTAACAAGGACACACTTCCCAATAGTGCCACTCCCTAGGACAAGCATAAGCTAACCATCACAGTAGTCATTAACCATACACGGCTACTAAATAAAGCTGAGGAGGCCCTCTATCGCACTGGCCATAGGCAAGTGTTCAGGAGCTGTATGTGATAGGCTTTGTCTGCATTCCACAGAGGCAACACACTCCCATCACCACATGATGGTCAGTGGTCAGTGCTGCCCTGATCTGCCCAGCCCCATGGTTACACTCTCAGGAAGTTGGGACTCCTTTTATCTAATCTCACCCGTTAGTATCTATCACTGCTTCATCTCTGGTGCTGTGCACAGTACCTGACGCCTTTAGGCATCTGACATGAAATGAATTCATAATACAGTGTCTTACATAACACCCCATCTGCCAGCTTTCTACTAACTTACGGGCTAAGAAGAATACTTGCTGTCATTTGAGCTCAGCATTAGCATAGTGAAGCTCTGGTGAGTTTCTCTAAGCCTTTGCTGCCTGCGAGCCCAGCCCCTGCATTTCTTGATAAGCTTTTCTGTCTTGACTGTGCCTCACTGCCAAGCTCCAGTTACTGTCCCATCCATCCTGTGAGCTAGCTGTGCTCTTTACAACTGGCCCTCCAAGATGCCCACAGAAGCTGATGTATAAGGGATATCTGTGATGCTGGCTACTTTCCATGCATCACGGCAGAGCGTCACAGCATTGATTCAAAAACCTGCTTGGCTTCTTTGTCAAAGAACCAGCAAATGGACTCTAGACAGTTCAGGTGTTGTAGCTTCTGTGTTCTCAAGAGAATACATAGCACAGGACAGTGCCACTGTGTGCCCAAGGCTACCTTTCTACTAAGGCTAGGAGGAAACCAAAAGGAAATTCCAAAGGTTCCAGCCTCAAGCCCGCCTCTCTCCAAGAGACAGAGATGGGTGCTGGTCTCTAGAAGCCTGTGAATAATGCTTAGTATCCCTTCCCTCCCCCAGGGAAGCCTGGACCAGCTGGATGAGGTGGCTGCTCTGATTGCTGCCACAGTCCACGACGTGGATCACCCTGGAAGGACCAACTCTTTCCTGTGCAATGCTGGCAGTGAGCTCGCTGTGCTCTACAACGACACTGCGGTCTTGGAGAGTCACCACACAGCCCTGGCCTTCCAGCTCACCGTCAAGGACACCAAGTGCAACATTTTCAAGAATATTGACAGGTTTGGCGTGATCGGGCTCCTGGGCCTAGGTCTGTGAAGCTAAAAACGTAACTGAGTTTTCTCTGGTTCTCTGGATAGATGGGAATGAAACCGTATCAGATTATAAATCAGCTTTGCCCGTCGGAACTTAATTTTACTTTTCAGACTGCCTTTCCTGCTCTAAAAAAAATCTCATTTAGCCTTCAGTAAGTCCATAAAAATAAATGTTTGTTATGCACTGAAAAGCACTGCCTAAATGTTGATGGCCTCATTAACAAGTCTATCAGATATTTTTATCTCTCCCCACCCCCATGGCTCAAAGACAATGTATAATCCTGCATTTCCAGCCAAGTTTGGGCTACTAAGCATCCATCCCCATGAGCAGGTCCCAGTAAGGATGCTAGGAATGAGGCAGGTTTCCTTCTCACAGAGAGAGAGATGCTCTCGGAACATCTGCAGACAGCACCGTGATGTGATGTGGTGGAACGATTCTTACCAGCTAGCAACAGTGTGGTCAGGCTACGGCTATTTCCTATACTGCACCAGCAAAGCTGCTGAGCAGAGTCCTGGGCAAAAGGCCTGGTGGTCACCTAGGCCTCATGACACTGTCTACATGAACTTACCAGTTTAGGCTCTAGAAAAATCTCTATGGTTACAGAGAGCAGTTGTTCTAATTCAGACTTAAGTTCTGGCGTATCAAGGACCTGTAGAGAAACAATTCTTTCCATGAGCGGGTTTGCTTAGCTCCTCATTCAGTCTCTTAAAGTTAGTACATGATAGGGATTTTCTGATAACCTTGAGCTGTTGTTTCAACCACTGCAAACATCAAACAATTACAGGTTACAGGATTATGTAAAAGGAAAATCTCCCTC
Organism: Mus minutoides; assembly: GCA_902729485.2. Taxonomy (NCBI): domain Eukaryota; kingdom Metazoa; phylum Chordata; class Mammalia; order Rodentia; family Muridae; genus Mus; species Mus minutoides. The sequence continues at coordinate 6,142 of LR754091.1, forward strand.
AGCACCATTGAAAGAGACTGGCAATTCTCTCTAGTAGGAACCGGTCTACACAGGGCACAGTCAAACCTCATCAGACTGCCACTTTGGCCTGTCCCTTCCTTGTTCCAGTGTTTTCACAGGAAGGGGTGGGAACTACCATTTGAAACAGTTGCCTGTCACATGACATGCACTTTCGTTTCTCTTAACATGGCTATGCAGAAGAGTCAGCTGTCACTGGAGAACGTGAAACAGGCATCAACATTGGGCTTCCTGTGGGGCGGGGGCTGAGCGGATGGTCTGGGATTAGCAGTCACTTGACTCTGACCCCTCCTGTCCTGGGCTGTGGGGAGGCAGAGCTTCAGGGCACTTCTGACTTGGGCATGGTGTGAGCAGGGAACTTTGTCCTCTTATTATTTAGGAACCACTATCGAACGCTGCGCCAGGCTATTATTGACATGGTTTTGGCCACGGAGATGACAAAACACTTTGAACATGTGAACAAATTCGTGAACAGCATCAACAAGCCACTGGCAGCTGAGGTAAGGGCTCCTACGTAATGAGCCAGTGCAGTGTGCTTCCGGGAGAGCCAAGGTGTGCTTCCGGGAGAGCCGAGGTGAGCGAGCCTATGTAGCGAGATACTAGAGCGCGTCTCTCTCAGAGCCTGCTCTGGCACCGAAGCATTTTCTGCCTCTCCAATGTGAGGTGATTATCAGCCTGGAGCTGGGGAAGGAGCTTGGGGATGAGAAGAGGCTGACAGCTGCCCACTGCAATTCCTCAGGCAGGCCCTGAGACGCAATGATAGACGGAGGAGCCCCAGGTGAACAGAATGAACAGTGGTATGGTGGGAAGACCTACTCCTTGTCAGTTCTGTTCCTTGGATTCATAGGATCTCAAAGCTAGGGAATGTCTTTACAGAACCATACTCTTGCCTGTGGTATCATCAAAGTGGACAAGCATATTAGTTCTTTTTTATTGCTGTGATAAAAATCTCTCATGGAAAGCAAGTTGGAGAAGAAAAGGTTTATTTGTTCTCAGTCGGTGTTTCCTGGAGGGAAGTTAAGCAAGAACTCAAGACTAGGAGTCTGAAGGCAGAAATACTGCTACTTCATGCAGCACTAATTCTGATGGGGAACTCATTCCCAGCCAAGGAAGTATGGCAGACATCATGGAAGGAGGAAGGAAGCTCATGGTCATGCTCACCAGTTTGTGCTTAGCCACTTTCCTTATAGAAAAGGCTAAGCAACTGGTTGTCTGGGATGGTGCCATCAATAGGTTGATCTTCCCACAACAATTAACAATCAAGACAATCCCACAGAGTTGGGCCTATATAGGCCAATCTGATCTGGGCAGTCCCTCAAATAAGACTCCCTTCTCGGAAGACCCTATATGATATGTCAAATTGATAATTAAAGCTAACTTTGTGACTAAAAGACAAAAATGTAAGCTTTTTTTCCTTTTTTTATAAATGCATCATGTTTTCCCTCCCTCTCTCAAAAATAAAAAATAAAATAAAACATCGAAATAACAAAATAATATCGAAAATCTATAGGGAAGTATAGAGGACCTGAAGAAAATAAAAAGAATATGCTCAAAATATACAAAATGTTTTTCTTAAATAAAAATTTTAAAAAGAGAGAAGTTTACCATGAACCTGCCTTATGCGCCTTACAACTCTGGGCTTTAGAAATGAGACAGAATGTTCACCCTTTACTAACATGAAATCGGCTGTCTCCTCGGAAACCATAAGTGTGTTCCATAGCTCCTGAAAGGCATATTTCCAGTCCTGTAAAAGGTAGAATAAATGTTCTGAAGGTAACTTGATGATCATCAGTAAGGATGCTGTCTGTAGAACCCATCACATGACCAACCTAGGGAGAGGAAGAGTGCCCAGCTCATCCATGTAGAACCTCACCTCCCAGGGACACCATCACACAAGCCAGGGTTTTCCTCCTGGCAGAGGTGGACACCATCACACAAGCCAGGGTTTTCTTCTTGGCACCATCACACAAGCCAGGGTTTTCCTCCTGGCAGAGGTAGAGAGGAGCAAGTAAGTATCTTGACGTTTTGAGCATAAAATTATACAGAATGACTGAATTTGGAATTGAGACAGTCATCTCTCCATACCTCCAATTCTGTTTGAGATTTACTGCCCACCACATGGTCTGCAGTAAACAATACCTTCTTAGGGTGTTGGGAACCTCTTCCCTCGGGGATCCAATCAAGAGGACCAGCCTCACAACAAAATCCCACTACACGTCAGGCTCTCTTTCAGCTTGGCCCAGCTCTGGAGAGCTAATTAACTGCTTCATACAAACCCATGGTGCCTCTTGGAGAGAATAGTTCTCCAGGCTCAGTGAAATTGGTGTGAATGCATACATACCCACCGAGTCACAGACCTGGTTCCGTGCCCTGGGCCACTGGCATTCCCCCAGTAGGTACATAGCACTGCATAACCATGTCTTCAGAGACTGCCAAACACGCATTCTCTTGCATTTTGGCCCAAACATACATGCCTCCCACTTTACACTAATTATCTCTCGGTGAGAGTCAGCCAGGAAGCACACGAGGATGTATACATGGCTGACGAAGGGGGGTGGGTAGGCAGTGAGAGAAAACCAAGTAAAAACAAACGGCGACGGAATTGAAAAGTCACAATTTCTCGACATTTGATGGATTAAAATAACTGAAAGTTGTGTTTTCATACATTTCTGAGGAGTCAGGGAGAGGGAGAGAGAGTGGGAGACAGCCCCTTTTAAGGTGATCTCTTAAACTGCTCTGAACAAATGCTGCCTGTTTCTGTTACACCAAGTCAGTGGATGATGAGGACTTTTGGCCTTTTGAATTCTATACAATATTGATGGTTTTTAAAGACGATGCTAACATGTTATTTATGGATGTAGGAATCAAACAGTGCCCATTGCTAAGTCCCAGAGTCCCAGACAAACCTGTGTGCCCGGTGAGTTAGCCTCTCTGGGCTTCCCCAGCCCTGATCTGATTTTTTTTTTTCCAGAGTGAGGGCAGCGATTGTGAATGCAACCCTACTGGGAAGAACTTTCCTGAGAACCAAATCCTCATCAAACGCATGATGATTAAGTGTGCCGATGTGGCCAACCCGTGCCGGCCCTTGGACCTGTGCATTGAATGGGCCGGAAGGATCTCCGAGGAGTACTTTGCCCAGGTGTGTTACCATCTGGGAAGTGCCCCTTCCCTTCTAGGAACAGGCCTTAGACCACAGAACTCTGGGGGTCCCACAGCTAGGGAACTTCTCTGGAAGGCCACCCTCAGCCATCACTGGAGATGTGTGGTTCTCTCAAGAGACTGGCCAGTGTGCTAGTCACTGACCAAAACCCTCCTGGGCTAGTGGGAATTCTGTAACTGATAGATCCTGGAATTTCCTAAGAATTAGGAAACTGTGTATTTACTACAACATTACTGTCTCCCTGGTGCATTATGGGAGGCACATCCTGCTCATGGGTCACTCGCTTTTCTCAGAGATAGTTATAGACACAGGTAAGCCCACACCTTGGTTCAAAGGGGTGGATCTAGAGAGATGGTTCAGTGGGTAAGGGCACTTGATATACAAACATGAAAACTTAAGGTCGAATCTTAGCATCCGTGTTAAGAATCCAGGCATACCCATGTGAGCACCTTTGACCTCAGCACCATGCAGGGTCAGAGACGAGGCTGTTGGAGTTCAACAGGATCCAGCCCCACTCTAGGTTCAGAGAGACCTTGTCTCAAAGGAATGAGGTAAATAATCATAGGCAGGACACCTGACAGCCTTCACCCTTTGCATACAAGCACCCAAAGACACATGTGCACATAGGCCACATGCAACACTCACATATATACACACATGCATGCACATATACATACACGTACCCAAAACTAGTTAAAAAAAAAAAGTACCCCTAAGGGTATATCTGTGTTAGATTCTATGGGAATTTAGATATTTTTTTCCCTAGACAAAGGAGAAAGGGGCTTTACAGGATGATATTAGAATTCTATTTTTGAAGGATTTAAAAATGTAAAAACAGGATAAAAAGATAAAATTCTAAAAGACAGTAACTGCCAGATATCTTTTGAAGTAGAGTCCTATTTCAAAGAAAAACTTTAAAGACTGGTGTCTATATGTAGCACAGAAGACAGATAGCAAGCAACTGTAAGTTACACATAGTGGGTGACCTGCTACCTGGCTGGGCTGGCAGACTGAAGAATAGCTGAGGCTGTATAGCAGGGCTGGCTAGGAAGGAGCCGCTGAACTGCAGAAAAGTCAGCCAGGCAGTTCTGAGCTTGTCCGAGTCACAGATGGGGAGGGAGGAGGAGTAACGAGGATGAGGGTATGGACCACATCACTCTCAGAACATCAGTGGACATTTGAGCTGAGCCAGAAGTCATTAATGGGTTTCCTGGGACCCACATGGGAAGGACTTGATGCTCACTCCTCGTTCCTGACACCAGGAGAAGGTCCCACTGTTAAGTTCTCAGGGGTCCTTTTTCTCTCAATAATGTAGTGGCAATGGCAGTGTGGCCTGAAAATCAGGTTGCAAATGAAGCCCTGATGAGTTCCAGACATTATCAGGGAATGTGGGTGTCTTAGTTGCTGTGAAGAGACACCATGTCCAGGACAACTCTTATAGGAACCATAGTTGGGGCTGGCCTACAGGTTCAGAGGTTCAGTTCATTATCAAGGAGTGGCAGCATCCAGGCAGGAATGGAGCAGGAGGAGCAATGAGTTTTATGTCTTCATCTGAAGGCTGGTGGCATAGACTGGCTTCCAGGCAGCTAGGAGGAACGTCTTAAAGCTCACACACATAATGACATGCTTCCTTCAACAAGGACACACCTCCTAACAGTGCCACTCCCTGGGCCAAGCGTATTCAAATCACCACAGTGGATCTCACCGTTCAGCATCAAGAGTCCAGACACCCTGTAACACGTGGGATACCCAGATGTCCATGCACCTTGACAGCAGCGTGTTAACACTCCCTGAGGAAAAGCAACACATTCACTTTGCAGCTCAACTGCTCTGGTGCTTGTCCTAGAGACACCCTGACTGTGGCTGCACATGAATGTGTCCTGTGCTCGCTATTCTCTCATGCAGAATAGTCAGAAGACACACACTGAGAGGTTAAGAGCTTTTAAAAAAAAAATAGACCATTCTTACTGCTGCATATGCATTGTTTTTAAGTGAAAATAGTTACAAACAACAAAAAAAAGAGAACAAACAAAAACACGTGAGCATGCCTGCCGCCAGGGCTACAGTGGCCACTGCTCTTGCTGTGTGTGGTCTCCATTGCATGGGCTATGGGCAGTTTGACCTTTGCTGCAAATGGCAGTTAGTGGCATAGGCTGTAGGAGTGTAGATGTGACCTTACAAAAGTAAAAGCAGATCACAGGAAAAGGGACTAAGTTCCTCCAGGCCAGTGCTTCAGGGGGAGCTGTGGAATCATGCAGAATGAGACATTAGGGCTAGTGAGGATGCAGCTCTTTTGGAAAGCACTGTCCTGGCATCTCTTAGGTCCAGGATTCAAGAGAGGAGAGGGGGAAGGGGAGGGAGAGAGGAGTCCTGAACACAGTCACTGTGGGTCACCTCAGGAAACTGCTCAACGTTTGTGCACTCTGGGCTTCTTCTGAGAAACATGCAGTTTCTGGGAGGGATTCTCTCTCACGTGCCCACAGCCGCCATGCCAGGGATTCTCATGTGCCCACAGCCCTGTACACTGGTGTGATTTTTTTCCCTCACAGACTGATGAAGAGAAGAGGCAGGGGCTGCCTGTGGTGATGCCAGTGTTCGACCGCAATACCTGCAGCATCCCCAAGTCCCAGATCTCCTTCATCGACTACTTCATAACAGACATGTTTGATGCTTGGGATGGTAAGTCAGTTGCTACTTTATCACCCACAAAGGACATTTTGTTATACTTAATGAAGATCACCTTCAATGGCACAGGCTGGGCCTAAAGGTAAATAAAATACTAAAGTATGTATGTGTGTTTCCTTGCTCTCCTGGACCGGAACACCGGCTGACACATGCACGAGGGCAGGGACAGCAGAGATGCCAAGTGGGTGCTTCAGAAGCCCTGTGCTTAGATAGGGGTGAAAGACGACACCAGGGCCAGCTGTCTAGGCAGATCAACTTTACCTAGGGTGACTGGTAGCTTATAACATTTTGAGGGACTAAGGGTAGGGAATCCAGGATGGGCAAAGGCCATTGAATGGGGGCTTAGGGTGCCTGGAATGCTTCATTATCACAGGGAAGCACTTCAGAAATCTCAGATGCTAGCCGAACAGGTTTTGTCAGGATAAAGGAAACTGATCCTGTAATCAAACTAAGGCTATGTGACATTTATCAGGTAGGAGGTTTGAATTCCCCAGACAAGGTCAGAGAAAGAGAAGACCTGATAATAAAGGGAGTCTCCCATATCGTGCTGAGCCCAGAGGCTATCCAGTCATGGTGGAATTCTTCGACCTTAATTTAGCAGAGTTTCCCCACATATATACATAAGCCACAAGCCTTCTGTGGGCAGCAGGTAAGGCAGGTGCATCCCATCATCTGGTGCAGTCTTGGGAGTGTCACCGGGATGAACAAGGCTTCACTTTTCACAGGCTACGTTTCCGAAGTGTACAGCCGTTTCACTCTCACACTGGAAGACATCCAGCTAAGCAAATGTACCTCATCTGCTGTGAATTTCAGGTTCAAGAGAGTTAAGTAAAAACTCTGTATCTCAGACAGTCAGGCTAGGGACATAGTTCATAGCTCAGGGTAGTGGGCCACAAGGCCCTGGGTTCAACTCCTGACACTACAATGAATGAATGAATGAATGAATGAATGAATGAAATAAAGAAAAAGGAAGGAAAGACAGTCAGACTACTAAACACTAAACTCGTGTTTACCGGCTTGTCCCCATGCCTATGTTCACCTGCATCCCAAGCTCTGACCTTGGGGATGTTTACTGGCTTGTCCCCATGCCTATGTTCACCTGCATCCCAAGCTCTGACCTTGGGGATGTTTACTGGCTTGTCCCCATGCCTATGTTCACCTGCATCCCAAGCTCTGACCTTGGGGATGTGTGTCCTCTGGTCGTTTTTTTTTGTGGGGATACACATGCACACAGATGTCAGAGTCATCCTGCAGTCATACACCACTCTCTGTCCCCTAGAGCTGGGATTACAAGCACATGCCACCATGGTTAGGTTTTGCACCTGGTCTGGGAATTGAACTTGGGTCCTCACAGTCGCATGGCAAGCCAGTTACTGACTCTCTTCTTGACTGCTGATCCCAAAGACCAAGCCTAATAAATCCTTGTGACTTCAATGGTCTCTTCTGCTTGCAGCCTTTGCTCACCTGCCTGCCCTGATGCAGCACCTGGCTGATAACTATAAACACTGGAAGACACTGGATGACCTCAAGTGCAAAAGTCTGAGACTGCCATCTGACAGCTGAAGCCACTCCCGGGAAGGGGACACTGTGAATCACAGGGTAGAACAAGCAAGAGGGTTTCCTTTACAATGGAAATGACAGGCGGACACTAAGGGGATGGTGTTTAATTTCCGACCTGAATCATGCACGCCCCCAAACTTCATTTCCAGAAAGTTATGTTCCATCAATAAAAATATGTTCCTTTGAATCACTCAGTGACAAAACGAACTGCCTGGCAGCCTCTTCTGCCAAGCTGTTAGCCTGTGTGCCCTTGTAAAGCCCACGGAGCTGACTGACTTACTGACGGTACAAGCAGGACATGAGGAGCAAAGACCTGTTGTCTGTGTGTCCATCCTCCTGACAGAGGCCAGGTAGCTTAGCCAGGGTTCAGCTCAACTGTTACCAGAAAACTAACTACTGAGGCTTTCCTCAGTGGCAAAAGGATGAAGGATTCCTAAACATCTTCTCTGAGCAAATGCATGTGAGGAAGAAGCTCGTTAAAATGAGCAAAATGAGAATGAGATGGTCAATAAACTAGTTAGCACTGTGGTTCCCATGGCTACATGGTAGACAGTGTGATATCCAAGTCAGAACACAGCCTGGGCCTGCCGGGTGTCCCATGGATGGGTGTCAGCCACCCGTGGAGCCCCCTTTCCTCCATGGAACCCACCTTTTGGAAGCCAGCTGATAGGGAAGGAGTAGGATCCCAGTTAGGGGAGTCCTTGAGCACCCCTTACTTCAGGCTCAAGGACACAGCCACAAGTCAGAGTATCTATAAAGCCATTAAGTCTGAATGCTCGTGGGTAAGGTTTGTTGTTTTTTTTTTTAATTTAAGAGAAGATAAATTTATATATATTTGCTGTTCAGAGATTTTTATTAAAAACAATCTTAATGTCCTGAATCTTCATCCCTAGTTTGCTGGGCATTACCCGTCTGTCTGTATTTGGGGAGGAAATGGGGAAGTTTCAAGGTTCGGATATCCTTAATTTATATTTGACATCATGCCATTTGCTTTAATGGTGTAAAAAGAGACCGAAAAAAGTGTAAATATGTCGGGACAGAGGCATGGAGAGGCAGTAAATACTATTTTATGCTATCACCTGTACACTGACGTTCCTAGAGCACAAGGGCATATTTTTATACAACTTTTCACAAGGCTCTGTGCTCTGCATACGGTCAGACAGATCTCCCCTCTCTCTGGTCAGCCATCCCACCTCTATGTGTTACGAACATCATAAACCAAGTAAACAAAATACCTTACTTTTATTTTATCTGTACTCCATGATGCATTTTAAAGATGTATAGAAACTGAACCGATAGAATCAGTAGCTACATTTTTTTTTCCAAGTGAAGATTGGACCTTGGAGTATGTGGAAATCGGTACATGGGGAAGAAAGAGACAACTTATCGCTATGTAATGTGCCAATGGTGTTTTTCTATGTTTTGTACCAAAGTGTAAACATATATGACAATTCCATGCAAAGAAATGCACCTAACTTATTTTTGCTAGACGGGTGAGAGGGCTTGCTTGCCAGGACGGAAGATGGCTTTCTATTGTACGGCTGCGTTATCTACATGTGATGAAATGTTTTTGTGAAGTACTTGTAACTAAATTCTTACAGCCATTTTTCATTCCCAACAGCTGTTTTTATTTTATCTCTTTGGCCTAAACTTTTCACAATTTCAAATTTGGGGTTTTAGTGTCTTTTATTTCACAAGTCTCCAACTTTGTTTCAGAACGCTGGAGTCAGACTGGCAGGACCTCAGAAACAAACACAATCTCCTTAGGCTTCGGAAACCAGCCCGATCCAAGGGCAATCTAGGAAGACTCATCAGGTGCCTGACATCTCCTATATAAAACACTACAGCTTCCTCGGCATTCACGTAAAGTTCAAATGTGGATGTTGAATGCTTTGGACATCCAGGTGCTGATACTTAGGTATAACCAGCTCCTGTCAGTGTAAATTCCAGAGATCTTCTGAGTTGCTAAGTGGCATATTCTTCTAATTTATTGGAATCATGGACTTCCAGGTAACGTTCATGCACCTCAGATAATTTCTATATGACACATAAAAACGATTGTGAGTGCCTCTTGCTTGTGTTTACTATGACACCACGTGTTGAGAGGACCTATATTAACTTAGGAAAACATAAAGGCAAGAAAAGGCATGTTACTACTGTCCCACAGATGGAAGTTATTTTTAAAATACTGCTATATGGACGAGAATGGTGCCGCGGTTTCAGGCTGTCTTCAGTCAGGGGTGGCTACCCTCCTCAGCAAAGGACAGGTATATCAAAATGATTGCCACCCCCCATCTTGAGCAGCAGACAAAGCCGTGTTATACAAATGCACCCAGAGACCCAGCTCAAAGCAACAAGGTACACACTCCAGTGTTCCAGTGCTGACAGCTGAGTGGACGAGAATAGAAAACATGCATGGAATATTTGCTGACCTCAGCTCTTATTCTCTTCCTCTAAATTGCAAGTTCAAGTCTCAGGAACAGTTCTACGTAGGACTACTGACCAGCGCAGGTATCAGTCCTAGCCACAGTCGCCCATCCCCCTCCGTCTCTCTGACCTCTGTCACTCACACCAGGTCTCTCACTGGGCTGGAGGCTGCCCTCTGAGCAGCCTTGTTCACATGGTGGGAAACTAGTCAGCTGGAGTGGGACAACTGGATGCTTGACTAGGGTCTTGTCTGCTACTAAGACTCAAGCATGGCTTCTGCCATCCATTTGAATAGATTACTACCACAAATCACAAATCCAAAACAGGTTAGGAAGCACTTTAAAAAAACAAACCCACAAACTATGAATTCTTTGTCTTATATTAATTAAGAAAACATCTTTACAAACCAATAGCCTAAAATAAATTAGCCAAAGTAAACGCAAGGGGACGCACTCCTGTCACTCTGAGCGGACGGCGCATCTGCCTGGCTGGTGGGTGCTTCCCCCATGACATCTGCAGGGTGGATGATGACAAACCTGCCTCCTGTGCTGACTCCTCAAATAACAATGGTTTGCTGGCTAAAAGACACTTGATTTTCCCATTTGCATCCTGCTACGTCCTAACTAAGGCAGCTCATGCTGTAATGCTATCTTTTTATATAAAGCTATTTCCATTGTGAACTGCTCCAGCAGCAAGGACTGGGAACACTCTGGTTTTCCTAACATGGTCACCAGGTCACCCCCTCAGCCCTTCTCACTCTCCTCCTCTGGCCTCTGCTTTTAAGGCTGTTCAGTGATGGTGATGGAGAGAGAGCTTACCTCCCCAGGTCTTGGTTTCCTCATTTCTAACATTTTGCCACTCATCTCCCTATGATTTTAACGCTACCAAGCTGTGAATGTTAGAACTAGTGAAAAGCAAGAATTTAGAGTGTCCATCTAGGGTATAGTACATGTGTGCACACACAAACCTGTAGACGTCCACTCATCTTGCCTGTCTTTAATAAGATTTCTTAATCAGCAGTTCAAGAGCAACCCTCCCCCCATTCTTACTGTGTGGAGTATATTTTACATTTTAATGCCAAAAGTGAGTACCGTCATCAAGCTGGTAGGGAGAGGAACATGGTCCAGTCTGAGAGGATGTTCAGAGAGCTGAACAGTGAAGCTACTCTCAACCATTTAAGGCAAACAGGACAACCCAGCTACAGTTCCTGACCTGAGAAAAAGCTGTGCCTCCTTCCTAAGCCAGGATGCATCCCAGGAACACCGGAAGACTGTTCTGTCAGCGAGGGGTCAGACCAGTTCACACTGAGAAAGAAATGCTCAGATGGCGCCCGGGGACCTGAGAACACAGGGATTTTAGTGGACAAGAGTAAATATTTTTTTCAATGACTTAAATTATTTGGTACCAAACAAAATCATTGTACTTAAAGAGTAGAATTTCTTTTGGGGGTCTAATATTCAAGTCTGGTTCTGCTGGACACAGATAGCTTCTGAGGAGCGGGAGAATTTGCAGCAGAAAGGATATATCTCCCATGACAAGTCTCAGACAGTCTCTAAGGGAACCCAAAAGAACACTTATAAATAATGTGTGACAACTTTACAGTTATCATTTTTTTTCTACTGATTTAAGAGACAGAACACAGCACCCACCACCTGCACAGTAACAAGGCCATGTTGTGCTATGTTCTTGGGTGGACAGGTGTTACAGACAGACAGACAGAACTTGACAGGCAAGCAAACAGTACAGTGATGGATCTGTGTGTTGATGGTTTCCAGGGCCCGCTGTAGTGGCTGTGCAGGGTTCTTGTCTGCACATCTGTCCGGATCCTTCAAGTGGACTCTGGGTATAAGTCGCCGTTCTCTTCTAACTTCTGAAATAACTTTAAGCTGCGTAATCCAGATTCTCGCTCTCCATTTTTCCACAAAATAATGAGATGATCTGCAGAGCATGTCACTAGTCCATGATCCTCAAAGTATAGAAACATCTGTAAAATTAATTGAAACGGGCTGGTGAGATGGCTCAGCGGGTAAGAGCACCCGATTGCTCTTCCAAAGGTGATAAGTTCAAATCCCAGCATCCACATGGTGGCTCACAACCATCTGTAACGAGATCTGGCGCCCTCTTCTGGAGTGTCTGAAGACAGCTACAGTGTATTTACATATAATAAATAAAATAAATCTTTAAAAAAAATAACTGAAACACTAATTTGAGACAGGCAAGAAGAGGCTGAAGCTAGGTAGCCACCCACACTTTACTCAACTGTGGAGATTTCTTTGGATTTGAACACAAGCATGATTTCATTGTCTGATGAGAGACTTCCTTGTTTTTAGTATTGGTGAATCAAGCTAGGGTCATGTACACTGCTCTACCTCCAGGCTGTAACCTGAAGCTCAGTCAGGGCTCAGTTCCTGACTAAGGCCTCCACTGACTAAGGTCACAGCCTCGTGCTGTATTAGCCTCCCTAGTGCTGGGATTACAAGCACATGCTACCATGCCTAGTGAAAAGTGTCCTCAAAACCTGTTGCTACAATCATTATTTAGTATTTCAATATATTCTGTTGACTAACTATGGAAGTACAGTAACAGCTATTCCTGCAAATTATATGAGTTCTTAAATATCATCTGAGTTTACCACAATCTAATTATTCACATATTGGCTTTAAGATTTGTCAGGCACGGTCCACTCACACTTGCATGATTCACTAGGAAACGGCTACCAATAAAAATGTCTTAATCCCAAATTTTCTGAGATCAACACTGGCTTCAGCGATTTCTATAAAATCGAGATACTAAGTCAGTGTACAGCATTTACTGGGTGACTTCAGCTTATTGTGAAAACGAGGGCCAACAGCCCAATGAAGGGTTCCATAATCCATGCCACAGAAACTCAGAACAGAGACCCAGCAATAACAGCAGAAGGACCAGGGAGAGAAGACTCCACATAAAGGGAGAGGGTGTGCTAGGGAGGTGCAGGACACAGGCTAAGTGCAGAACCCAGAAAGGATGATGCTATGACAGAGAGAGGGGTGGTGTGTGAGAGGGAAGCCTAGGACAAGGCGAGGTTCTTTAATGACCCAGTAAGAAGGGAGGAGCCAGGGACAAGAGAACAAGGTCAAAGGTTAGGACTTACGGATGACTATGGAGTAAAAGGGAGATACAGAGCAAAAATTCTCAGGACCACTGGAATGCCATTGGTGCATGGGCAGAAGGGCGGGGCCAGGCAGTGATCCGGGAGAACACAAAAGGCCTGAGGATTCAGGGCAGCACCTGAGAGCATCAGCCTGGATTTGCCAATGAAGCCAAAGGTGCTTTTCTAAAATGCTGACGTGCAGGCTGGGGAGGCAGTTCAGTGACAGCTGCTTGCCTGGGCACATACAGCATGTGAAAGCCTCGCGGGGGTGGGGTGGGGGGGGACAGGGGGGAGACAAAGGAGCAAACTCTTCCAACAAAGTTCTAGCACCTTTAACTCATAGACTGATAAATGGGTGGTTTCAAAGGTCCCTCCCACCGCTTAAAACTTTTAATGGAGAGATGGGTTCAGCAGTTCTTCCAGCGTGCCTAGGTTCAATTCCCAACACCCATGACACCTCACAACCAGCGAACTTCAGTCCCTGAGGATTCAATACCCTTTTCTAGCCTTCAAGGGCTCTGCAGGGAAAGCGGATTCCATATGCTCAGCGGGTTCCCACTGTTTTAAAAGTAAAGCTCAAACTCGCTGGCCTTACTCTTTCAGGGTTGTTCTCTGATTAATGTCTGCCTATGGGAACCCAGTGAGTCTATCCAACCTGTCTGCTCCCTGCCACAGCATAAGCATGAGCTAGACCCACTGTCTACCACATCATGCTCACCACCTGTACTCTGCACCACAGCCACTCAGATCAAAACAAAGATAAAAACGAGACACTAGGCAATGCCACAGAGGACGGCAAAGACGAGCAAGACAGGGCTCCGAGCCACAGGGGACACATGGCACCTTGGCTCTGTATCTATTAGTCTGGCAGAACCTCTGAAGCTCATCTCAAGTCCTCTCCCTCTGCAGACGCTGACAGGATACAGCAAGAAGTGTTTCCTCTAAGCCGCCCTTTACCGGAGTCAATCATAAGTAGCCTTGATCAACAGCTCAGTTAGGTCTTTTTCCTTCCTCTCCACAGAGGTATGAAATCCAAGAGAACAAGGACTCCATTATATAAAAGTCTTCAGTGGCCAGTGTGGCTGCTGCTTCTAGTTATGAATGCCCACCCAAGCTAAAGGTAATTTGTTGCTCATGGGCTAAAACCAGGAAGAACAATTCAAGCAGCGCATCATCTTCGCTGCTGTGTGGTCACACTGTTACCGGTTCCCACGGCCTCTGTACCACCACCAATCCCTTCCTTACAAACAATGGTGCTCACTGTAAAATATGTAATAATAATATGCTTGCAGTGCCACAAGTGAGACTCTTATGCACATTTCCCAAACTTCATGATGCATTCGGGAAGGTAACAGGGGTCTATCAAACAGGCGTTAACCAAGGGCAGATGGAGACAATACTCGGATTCTGAATTTGGTTATGATCCCCGGAACTAGAGTCTGTTGAGGCTTTTACCCTACACAGAGAGCCCCAACACCATACACTTGCTATTGATTGTTGTGCTACATATTCAAGGTCACTAACATTGTCCTGTCATCAGCTCTCTCCTCCCATGCGGTGTCGAGTAAGCCCGTCCTTAAACCAATACATTGCTTGTATCCTCAGATCCAGTCTCCATGAAGGATGGTCCTAACTACTTGTACTAGCATTATCTTATTCAATAGTCTTGTCTTGCAAAAGCCTGCAGCTGAGAGTGTGTGGGTCTTATGTAGAGCAACTGAATTAAAAAGGAGCATCTCACACACACACACACACACACACACACACACACACACACACAAACAAAGAGCAGGAGCGGCCAGGCCTGCATGCCTACTGGAAGTACCTCCACAGACGATGAGTGTCCAATCAGATCTCCGATGAGCTCCAGGGAACATGTGGTAATGTTTTCTTCCTGCTTTTTAACAGGCTGGCTGGCCTGTTTGTTTACTCTTCCAAATCCCCACATATTAAAAAATCCTACAAAAAAGACATTCATTTCAGTCATTTCAAAAACTACTGTGCTCTTTCCTTACAGGAAGACAAAGTTTGAATACAATCATGTCTCACACTTGGTTTGTCAAGGGCTGAGCTGATGGCACAGACACTGCTGGGGCCTGTGAATACATCATGTTGTGTTTTCCTAATTCACTTAGCTTCTCATCTCCTATACTGCCCTATCCATTCACTAGTGGCAAGAAGACAGACACTGGAACGCAAGAGAAGTAAACAGCCTTAAAGGGTGTATGTAATCACTGAAAATCAGGGAGGAAGGCACTTCAGACTGTGTATGGGGGTGTGGGGTGCTTCCTGGTCATTTAGATTATGTGAGAGTCACAGTTTTCTCTCAGAATATAAAACTGCAATTAATTCAGTTGAAATAACGAATCAGTTTTACACTGGGCAAAAGATGCTTCCTGTAAATGTCTGATTCCTACACAGCATATTCTATATGGTTCCTGTGGCTCCTCATTACCACCTTTCGTTTTCCTTCAAATGAGTTGAGAAAGGAACTGGAGAAGGAAGAGGGGAGAGAGAGGAGAGGAGGGAGGGAGGGAGGGAGGGAGAGAGGGAGGGAGGGAGGGAGGGAGGGAGGGGCCACGGGGGAGGGAGAGGAGCTGGCTTTAGTGGAGGAAGGCACACACCTGTTGGGACTGGCTCAGCAGCCAGCTGCTGTTTTTCTCGGACCTCCCACATGCGCACAGCGCCATCTTCTGAGCATGAGATTAACTGCCTGTGGGAACAAAAGCCAAAGAGAAAAGGACCAAGGAGCGTCTCAGGAGGCCAAATGCTCATTGCGGAAGCCAGAAAACCATCGGGCCCTCCTCTGACTGTAGCTCGTGGCAAGGCTGACCATCACAGCTTAGCATGGCTCTACAGTTAGAACTGGAAGCATTTGCCAGCAAGGCACACAGCGCACTATAGGACACAGCTCAATGGCATAAAAGCATCACCTCCGTTCCCTATGTTTCATTTATAGGAGCTTCACAGTGTCCTAAGCAGCCTCCCTCCCATCCTCTCCTTCCTTCTCTTTCCACAGTGCCTCTTGTTCTCTACACGTCTGGCATGGATAACGCTGCTCCGGGGCATCCTTAGCTGCCGAATCAACCCTCATTTAGGAGCCTCAGGATGTAATGGGCTTACTATCTGATTTTAGCTGTAAACATACACCACCATAAAAAGAAATGAGTTTATAGAAAATATGAAAAAAGAAAAAATAGTACATTGTAAGTGAGTGGGGTCTTTTACCTTATTAAATGACAATTTAAAATAAGCCCTTGGTGTTTTTGTAAACTTGTCATATATTGCTACAGCTCTTCCATTACAGTCAGTCATGGCACATTCTCTATCTGAAGAAGAATGCCAAGGTCAAGACATGGAGCCAGATAATTTGGCCACTGCAGAAATCATGCTGGTGACCCCGGGATCCATGACTTTCATCTTTGCAGGAGAGATGGGAACAGTACCTGTTTGGAAGTTTATCGATGTGTAGGATGTTGGAATCATGTGCAGTTTTCTGGCAGGCAATCACACGCTTCAACTGTAGGTTATACACATATAACCCCCTTCCAACTGCAGCAAATATATTCTAGGCAGGGAGGGGGAGAAAGGTCAGAACTTGGCATAAAGCTCATCTTTACTACCCAGTGTGATAGATTTCCTGCCCCTTTGTGACATTGGAAAGCCACTGTTACCTTCCCAGTCTTCAGACAGAAATTACAGCCCTGCCCTCTCAAGCTCCCAATGTCAAAGCCACCAAGGAAGGGCTAGCACCTTAAGCAAGTAGAAAGAAAGCCCAGTAGAAAAGGCTCTGCACAGGGCAGCTCAGCCCTGCCTTCTCCTCTCTGGAGACCAGAGTTGCAGAAGCGGCGGCAGAAGGTGCAGAGGAGCGCCCTGGGCTTCCACAGAGCACAGGGACCCTTGGAAATTTACTCGGCTGCTCTTGTCTGGAAATGGAGGCAAAATGACTCCCACCACACATCCTAAGCAAACACAAGGCCATAGACAATCTGAAGGGGTACAAGCTGTAGTGGCACTATCCCAAGGTCAGCTGAGGAATTCAAAAGGCACTCAAAGTCTTTAGAAAGTACTTTTGCTAATGCCTTACAGCATCTTGCTAAGTACAAAAGGAAGGCATTATTGTTACTTTCCAGATGGGCAACATAAAATTGAAGAAATTGAAAGGCTGGTAAGGTGGATCAGTGGATAAAGGTGCCTGCTACCAAGTTTGATGACCTAAGTTCCAACTCTAGGACCCCTGGGACGAAGAATGGAACCAACTCCTGCAATGATCCTGTCATCCACATGGGGATAACAGGACAACTACACACACTCACACACATACTCTCTCTCTCTCTCTCTCTCACATGCTCTCTCTCTCTCACACACACACACATGTTCTCTCTCTCATACAGCACACACAGACACACACACAGACATGCTATCTCTCTCTCACACACACACTCATATACATGCACGCACACACACACAAATATTTTTAAATTAAGGCAAAAAGAGGTGGAGGAAGGCACTCAGCACTGACCTTCAGCCTCCAAACTCACACTCAGTGCTGGCTGCACACAGAATGCAAAATACCCACATAAACACGCACATACAACACACATGGGTACAGATAACACACACAGACAACATGTACACATAACACTCATGTGCTCACACATGCACACACACAAGTGGCACAAAAAGTAGCACAAAGAAAAGAAAAGCACTCTTACTGCCATGTTTAATGAAATGAGAGCATGTGTAAGAGAAAGCACAGACTAAAGGGAAAGAAAGGATCCGCCAGCGCCTTGCTCAATGGCTGTGAACACTGAGAAAATAACTCCTTTAACACATGGGGCTCTCTGAGCCACCACGGCTGAAAGGAAATCAGAGGCCAGGGCCAGCCGAGTGTGCAGCTATGTGTGGTGCTGGCTTTACAGCACATGCTTTGGAAGCACTAGGGCCAGGCCCAGGAGCTGCTCTCACCCAGGTTATTATAGCCAACATGCCAGCAACCTGCAAGGGAGACATTTCTCAATGTTTTAACATGCTCTCCTCTTTAGGAAATACACCAGAGTTTAAAACAAGTAAAACAGTAACCTCAAACACGATGGGATTTCTTAATGCAGGTAAATAAGGTCTGTAATTTTCGTTCTAACAATGTCCTTACATGCAAGATTAGGCACAGGATGAAAGTGCTTTAAAAAAAAAAAAGTGGTACAATCTTTGTAAGTTTGTCAAGCCATTTTAAAACCTGAAACCATAGGTAATAACCCTTCCATTGCTTTTTGTTTGGAGTGGAGAGCTGTTTGGTGTGTGTGTGTGTGTGTGTGTGTGTGTGTGTTCTCTCTACCCTAAGGATCCTGTCCATTGAACTTCAGTTATAAGTGCTTTTGCATACTGAGCCCTCTCAACAACCCAGAATCATAACTTTTTATATCCAGTATAGAAGGCTATAAATACCAGATACTAATTTTATTTGCAACAATTATACTACCTACCTCTTCATCGCATGTGAAATGATTAATAGAAATGTCATTTTGTTTTTGGCAGAGCTTTATTTCCTGCTGGGCATCCAGCTGTGGGGTCGGGCTCCAGAAGGTGCGCTCACAGGCCTGCACAGTCCAGTCCAGGGCATCCCAGATGAGCAGCTCGCCAACGTGGGACCCAGTGACGAAACCTGTATCTAGGAAAAGTTCACAAACGCTCCGTTACCGATCATGGTCTCTAGGCTAGAACTAAAAAATGTGTTAAGGTAACAAGCTAATCAGAAAGATTAGACTGTCAATGTGAAGACCAGAAAGAGACTAGTTCACTTACTTAAGAGCAATAGTGCAGTTTGTATCAATAAAAATAACTATCTGTAATATTTGATCATCTTTTGCAGGAATAAAATTAAAGAATCATACCTAACATGGATGCCAAAAACCTATCAATTAAAACACTGAAGGTGCTTATAGGAGTGCGTAAAATAAAGTAAATAGTTCTATGAAGAGAGTGGCTAAGGGACCTTAGCAGGAGAAGACACACAAGGCAACACCTGCTTGGCAGAGGGGGGAACTCAAATGTCAAACGGCTCATTATATTCAATGCATAAGGCACCTCTGGGAACTACTAAGAAAAAGAAAACAGATGGAAGTGAACATGTGATAGCACTTTTAACTACTTTAATAATCAAAGAAAGTTTCAATGACATGTAAATACAGGGGGACCATGTGGGAGCCTGAATGTTTTACACATTACCGATGTCTTAGTATATTTGGTACAACCTGGTACCGTTATTTAAAGGATGAATCTATTATTAGTCAAACTGGATAATAGTAAACATATTGACATGCCAGTTCCATTTCAGGGACTTTATCTCAAGAGAAATGCATAACAATGTATGTACAAAGTTGTGAGATATAATCCTAAGAATTTCAGGTCAACCTAAATATACAACTACAGACTAAATAAGTAAATCAATCAACCATAAAATAAAACAGTGTTAGCTGTTGAAAGTTAAGCTGTAAAAGTATATTTATAGACACAGAACCATGTTTACACCATATTCTTACACAACTGTAGAGCGTGCAAATATGTGCACATGCTCAGAACACACAGATGCGCACTGATGCTTGATATGAATGATGGCAGTCTTCAGCTAACTCCTTTCTTAATGTTGTTTGCTATTGTCATATTTTCATTAGGACTATGTTTAACTTGTAAAATAATAAGCTTTAAAACTTTCAGAGTTAAACACCTAGACAATTCATACACTGCACATTTGATAGACACTGTGCAAACTAGACCTAGAGTTACCTTTCAGTGTAATTTATTTCTATTCCTACATATTTAAGGCAAGTCAGAACAGAACAAAGCACTAAGTATAGATCCCAGGTTCTGTTCTGGCTCCGCTTGTTACTAGCCCGATGGTCCCCAGGAAATCGTTAACTTTTGCTGATCTTGGATTCCTCACGCATTAAATGAGAACAATTATAGAAAACAATTAAATAATAAATCTTTAGTTATTTTAAAACACATTCCATGCTATTTCTGAGCCCCTGGTACTATTTTGAGTCCTGTTATTACTCTATACTGATGGTATTAAAAGCTCATAGTGAGTTACAATTTAGGAATACACAGGTGGATAACTATGACTTCATTATTCCTTTCATCAAATAAACCAGGATTGAAATCTGCCAAATCCAGACGAACAGTCTCTTAGAAATAAAAATCACTACCCATCTTAGATATAAACATTATTTTATCTTGGTTTCAGGATCATACAGGTAGCTTATCTTATCGGTATCTACAGTTTACTGACACACTACAGAATTTGCATGTGTGGAAATAAGTTTATCTCTGATCTCAGGAGGAAAGCAATTCTAATTGTAACGCTGCTGATGTTTTGAGAACTTCAGCAGTACTGATTTTTCCATGACCTTCTCTCATTCCACTCAGCTACAAAAGAATCAGAGAAGCCAAGGATGAGAAAGACGCTCCTTGACTCCAGATCCAGGTCTGCGGTAGGTCAGCACAGAGCCTGCGATCAGCACAGAGCCTGTGGTAGGTCAGCACAGAGCCTGCGATCAGCACAGAGCCAACCCTTTGCAAGCACACAGCTGCTCACTCTGGTTCTTTTCCCAAAACACCACAGTGGTGTTCGTCTTAACTATAGTGTCTCCCTATGTAAAGCTATAGTGTCTCCCTGGTGTAAAGCTATAGCATCTCCCTGTGTAAAGCTATAGTGTCTCCCTATGTAAAGCTATAGCATCTCCCTGTGTAAAGCTATAGTGTCTTCCTATGTAAAGCTATAGTGTCTCCCTGTGTAAAGCTATGGTGTCTCCCTATGTAAAGCTATAGCATCTCCCTGTGTAAAGCTATAGTGTCTCCCTGTGTAAAGCTATAGTGTCTTCCTATGTAAAGCTATAGTGTCTCCCTGTGTAAAGCTATGGTGGTCTCCCTATGTAAAGCTATAGCATCTCCCTGTGTAAAGCTATAGTGTCTCCCTATGTAAAGCTATAGTGTCTCCCTATGTAATTATTTACATCTCCAGACAGGTCATGCAAAATGTCTCACACCAAACAACCTCAGCGCTGTACTAACAGTTGATGTACTTCACCCTGTGGTGTTGGAAGCCACTTGGGAAAAAATCTCTCCTGGCATCTGGCAATCCAGACCTCACAAGCATTAACACTTCATGATCACCATACCATTAGCACACTGCAAGCAAAGGACTGAAATGAATACATAGAGCTCTTTGCCAGAAGAGAGTAGTAACATCAGCGTATGTCTTAGGAAACCTGCCCAGGTGTTCAGAGCTCTTCAACAAGTCTGGTACTTATCAAGCATAGTTTAGGGCATTCAAGTATATCATTCCAAGGCTACCTTGGGGCCACCTAATTAAAAATGTACTTCTTTTTTAAAAATTGTGTGTGTGCTATATGTTGTATGTGTGTATTCTAGAATGTGGGCCTCTGTACATGCATATGGAGGTCAGAGAGAAGCCGAATGCCCTGAGCAACCCTCTACCTTACTTATTCCCTCAAGACAGCATCTATCACTGAACATGGTGCTTGCTAGTTTTTGGCTCAGGTGGCAGCCAGCAAGTCCCAGGGACTTTCCTTTCTCTGCCTTCACCCTCTGTGCGGTTACAGAAACACAGAGCTACATGTGGCTTTCAGTGTGAGTTCTAGGAGCTGTCTTCATGCTTGCACAGAAAGTTCTCCTGCCCACAGAGCTGTCTCTCTATGCCTTAAAAATACCAACTGGTCTGTCCTGAAAGCGTGCATACAAGTAACACTATACAGACTTAGTAGGTCATACATATATATATGTGTATATGTGACTGTATGTATATATGTGTGCATGTGTCAACAACTGATGAAAAGAGGCCATGAATTTTATAGAGAACAAGGAAGGATATATGGGAGGGTATAAAGGGAGGAACAGGAAAGGAGAAATGCTGTAATTATATTATAGTCTAAAAATGTTTTAAAATTATCTATCTATCTATCTATCTATCTATCTATCTATCTATCTATCTATCTATTTTTGGTTTTTCAAGACAGGGTTTCTCTGTGTATTAGAACTCTCTGTAGGTCAGGCTGGCTCCCCACTCTGCCTTCCCAGTGCTGTGATTAAAGGGCTACACTACTACACCTGGCAAGAAATAGTTTTTTTATAAACGCATTTCTGTTATGACATGTAAGGCCAGTAACTGGTCACTGCTGTTAGGTGTGTGAGGGGAAAAAAGAAGCAGAGCAGCAAAAACTAAAATAAAATTAAAAATCCAAGAAGTTCTATGCCTAAGAGCACAATGCACAGCAAAAGCTGGACCATGAAGCTACGTAAGGCTCACTCGGCAATAACCTGTCATCTTCATTGAAGGCACAATGATGTCAGTGCTTAACCATGACAATAAGACCCGTATCTAGGCATAACCAACATGATGGGCCAGACCTGCCCTGCTTTCCTTAGAAGCTTCATCATGGTTCAGAGTTTCCCAGAGGCCTCAAAGGATTGCTGTCCATGTAAGAACTTGCTTTCTGAGGTACCATTCATGGACAGAGATACAGGGGTGCCCAGCCACAGTTACATCCAGCACCACAGATGATCTGACCCTTGGAAAGGCATGCACCTGAGTTTTGAAAGATGCTGGCTAATGAGGGGACGAGGGTGATGCTGGGAAGGATGCTCACTGGTGCATCCAAACATAGGACCACATAGTGTAAGGAGACACACAAGCAAGTCTGCATTTGGGGTTCTCCATTCTCCTTTTCACCTCATCTCATGTTTATACAAAGTATTCTCCTAACAACTCAGGTCTCCAGGGGTTCTGGTGCTGTAACTCTCCTGCTGTATCAATAATCCCAACAGTCTTACATGATCTGCTTGCTGTCTCTCTACCAGAACTCTCTGACTCACACAGATCACCCAGTTCAGTTCTGATGTCAGCTGTCCCTTATCCACAAGAACTAACTAAATGCCAACAGCAGAGTCTGTGATCCTCTCCTGATATCTGATGTCATATTCACTCACTGACATTGATACAGGCAGAGCCACTCATGAAGAATGCTAGAATGTTACAAGCATTGGAATTCACAGCCTACGATGAAGCACCAAGTACCAAGTACCAAGTAGCTCCTTAGGAGAGTTACACCTTAGTCTAATGCCCATGCCAAGCTATGAGGCTTGAGCCAGGCTCTCCTGTCTCAAAGCTGAGAGTAACAGATAACAATGATCTCCACTAATCTAAACTATTATTTTAACAGGAATTCTGAAAGACTAGAGTTGGAAATTCTGAAACCCTATATAACATGAATGTACACAATGAGCTTACCATTGATGTTAGCCAATGACAGAATATTGTCCTGGTGATCAAGAAGGCGTTTAACTTCAATAATATCCCACTCCGGCAATTCTTCTGTGGGTGTCACAAGCCTAAAAATTACTAAAAGACAGTCACTTTACTAAGATGTTCAAAAAAATCTTTCTGCTCAAAAAGTATTAAGTGCAAAATATATGTTGCATGGAAAAAAAAATCTCCACAAAGAACCTATTTATACCAGCTTAGACCATTTCTTCCAAATGCTTGAGATGCGTAAAGTATGCATGAAAACCCTAAGGCAGGGTTTTCTTCACCTTGCTTCCTTGATTGACTTCCAAACCCACTACCAAACCCTGCAGCCTCCTCGGTCTCCACTGTATGTCAGGAATACCACTCGGTTCCTGCCCAGGCCACCACCAACCCTTGCTCTGTCCCCCTGCAACACCCCCGCCCCTGTCATTTCCACTATCAGTTCTCTCTCCTCGTGTGTCCAGGCCAGTAAGCACTGCCACAAGAAAAGCTACAAATTCCTGGCCTTCAACTCAGTAAAGGCTTCATCAACTGCAAAAAAAAAAAAAAAAGCTGTTAAAAATAAGAGCCCAAAGTAAAAACAACTTTTCATATTTTTGGTATATACAAATCAATTATAAACTCTCTGAGAATACAGCTTTTAATTTCTTGACTATAGATGTTGAATATGGGCCTTGATTTATTATATGACTTCAAAAATAGTTTTACTTAAACTGTAAGTCCTAATTTTAATCAACACATAAAACCTAAAATCAAATCAAATCAAGTGGTTCTATTAACCAACATTTACAAAATATCTATGCTACTCTAGGAGTTCCAGCTACCAAATGTGAACAAGTCCAATTACTGCAACCAAATGCCCAGAATCTGCAGCAGACAGAAGGCCCACGGGCAGGCTGACACCAGTGCATACATGCTCTGATGAGCCACGGGAGACAGAGTTGTGGATGCTCAGAGACAAGCAGGCCTCATACAGAAGGTACTCACATCCTCCCCGGGTGGCACTAATCAACTATTCAAGTCTTTCTTCTCCTCACATCCCTCTCTGGAAAATATGTCATGGCACATTTCTACCTGTATCTCTGACAATATTTTGCCAACAGTCAAAGACTCTGCAAGATTATTAAATTCTAATAGCCTTTTACATTCAAAGTGTGGCTGTCAGCAAGTCTCCCAGCTGATATCAAAGAGAACTCTTCTCAATGTGAATAAAATTTGAGTGGAAACACTTACTGCTGAGTGAGTTTAGAAAAGGAAATATATTGTTTAATTAAATTAACAGAAGACAGTAATATTGTAATATGTTGACAAGAAGAAGTCTGACCTAACACTTTGAAAATGGTTTACCATGTATCATTTTCAACATCACCAAAGGCCAGAGCTAGGACAAAGGCAGACATCTCTGAAGTAAAACTGCTTCTGTCTTCCTGGCACATGTGTATGTGTGTGTGTGTGTGTGTGTGTGTGTGTGTGTGTGTGTGTGTGTGTGTATATATATATATATATATATATATATATATATATATATATATATATATTCTTGTAGCCTTGTAGCTGTGTATAGATATGTACTCACTTAATTCTCTGCCCACTGCTGCGGCCACACAATTCCCAGGGATTTCACCCAAAGCACTGATCCCTTCCGAAAAAAAGACATAAAACAAGGGGATCATTTTCTATCATGGCTTACATCAAAACCAAAAACTTTCTTAACTTGATATTAGTCAATTCCCATAAAACATACTTAAAAACTACTATATAAACACTTCCTTTCTTGCTCACACATGGAAACTGAGTTTTGAGTAAGTTTCCGGTACCTTTAAAAGACACTTTGGATACATCACCAGGCTCTGAATATTGCTCCTGCAGTGCTAACATGGTATGCTCAACACTCCCATATATTACCAGGCATTCCTTAGGAGTGCTAACATGGTATACTCGACACTCCCATATATTACCAGGCATTCCTTAGGAGTGCTAACATGGTATACTCAACACTCCCATATATTACCAGGCATTCCTTAGGAGTGCTAACATGGTATGCTCAACACTCCCATATATTACCAGGCATTCCTTAGGAGTGCTAACATGGTATACTCAACACTCCCATATATTACCAGGCATTCCTTAGGAGTGCTAACATGGTATACTCAACACTCCCATATATTACCAGGCATTCTCTAGGACAAGCACCATAACCGCCATTTGATGGATACTTCAGTGAGTTATGAAACTGGGGTTTTCCCTCAATGTAAATTCAAGACTATGCATGTTCCCTGGCACTAGGTAAGATGGTATAGCAATGCAAAAGACACATCTACCTCTATGCTGTTTGCTGACACCACCCTTAAAATCCTTTAAATCTCTGGACCCTGTGTTCTAACGAGATGACTAGCATCTGGTCAGTCACTGGTGGTTCTGGGATGAGAGCTGCTCCCTCAAAGGTCAAGGTAGAAGGGCAAGGTTGGTACTTTCAGCTTTACCCCTTGACCTCCAAGGAGAGAGGGGCACAAGGTAATGTTGGTCACTAGTAACCAATGGTTTAATTGACCATATCTCCATAATAAAGCCTCCATTTAAAAAAAAACCCACAGGATTTAGATAGATTCAGTAAAGCTGGACATAAGACAGTTCCTGCAGGGAGCACACTTAGGGAGCATAGAGTCTCTGTGCCCCGGCCTCCCACCTTGCCCTTGGTATTTCTTCGTCAGTGCTCTTGTAATAGAACTAAAGTGGGCAGATGTGTTTTTCTTAGTTCTGTAAGCCACTCTAGCAAACCAAATCATAATTTATAATCAGGGGTGTCAAAAATCAAAGAAAGAAAGAAAGAAAGAAAGAAAGAAAGAAAGAAAGAAAGAAAGAAAGAAAGAGAGAAACTAGGGAAGGAGGGAGGGAGGAAACAAGAAAAACTGGGATGATGATGTAGGGAGCTACCTGAAGGACCAGCTTTTAGCCTGTGAGACTGGACACTACCTCCAGGTAGACAGCATCAGCCTGAGCAGGTCAGAGGACACCAAGTTGGTCTTCTGCCTGCTCCTGCAACACTGACCGTCAGAGCATTTGCATGAGAGCACAGAGGAAGAGACTCTCCTGTGTGGAGCCAGTCAGTCCTATCTCAACACCCTCTGTCAAGGCTAAGAAGTGGCCTGCAAACAGCGAGGTTACAGCTAATTAGTGCATTTCCAAAATGACCAGTGTTAAGATGACTAGACTTTAAACCACCACACCACTTATTTATGTGCCGAATGTTTAGTATGTGGGGTTTGGTTACTGTGGCTGTTGTATTCAAAAGACAGGGTCTTGCTATATGGCCTACTGCAGTCCGTGTCAGCTGTGTTTGGCCTTAAGCACACAGTACTGAATATCTTTTCAGAACTAAATCATAAAATGGTTTCAGAATAACCATAACTTTAAGCATTAAAAGGCTGAAATACTGGAATGTGTTAACAAAAAACTATTTAACAAAGTTAGTCTTTCCACTTGGCTATGTGATATATGTAATGTATCACATACATTATCACATATATGCAAATGCAGGTATCCCACTCTCGGTTGTTCTTTCCTGCCAGTCACAGCCTAGCAGCACTGTTGCGATGCCTGCACTAAGTTCTCCTCCTCGTGGGTGTAAGTGTGATTTGTGTACACATGGAAGAGATGGAAGAAACGTCAGAGAACACTAGATGGACGTGGAAGAGGCAGGAGAGTGGTTTTGCATGTCTCACTCATAGCCCAGGCTAGCTTTAAACTTATGAAAATCTTCCTTCTTCAAGAAGAATTTTAAATGCAGGAAATGTTCCTTAAGGGGCCAGTCAGTTGGCTCAGTGGATAAAGGTGCTTGCCACCAAGCCTGGGAACCTGAGGATCCACACCATGGAAGACAAAGATTCTCACTGGTTATCCTCTGACCTTCATACATGTGTCATACATAGTCTATGCCCTACACACACACACACACACACACACACACTACACATATACATGAACACACACAATATACACATATATGTGCACACACATATATAAAAATACACTAACCAAACCGTGGAATACTAAGTGGTCATGATTCTACTATCCCACACTTGGGTATGGGTCTGTACTGAAAGTACACACAGGTTATCATGTACTCTATGTGCATCCATGTTCACTGTGACACTATTTAAAATAGGGAGGTAATGGAATCAGCCTGTGTTCACCAATGGATGGATGGATAAAGATGGCATGTATACACACATACACACAGTGATAATGTGATATGTACATACATGCACATACACACAGTGATGATGTGATATGCATATCCGCACAGTGTAGTATTATCAGCTATAGAGAGCAAAATCCTATCATTTTCAAGAAAATAGATGAAACTAAAGATCACCATCAGACATAATAAAATAAGCCAGATGTGAGAAGACAATGCCGCATGCTTTCTCCTATTTGTGGAGGAAGGGTGACTTTTGTGGGGAGGAGAAGGCTAATGAGGGTGACAGGACCCGGTGGCTACCATCCAAATACACTGCATCCATATAAAAATACCACACTGAAACCCAAGACTCGGCATAAATATGATACACATGAATGTAAACGGTCACTGAATTATTTGTCGTGTGAAAATACTCATCAAAGATGGCTACCTACAATCAACAGCAACAACACAAAGGAAATCCCACATGGACCACTGTATTAGCATTTGTCTCTTTAAAGACCCAGCTGTGTCTCACAATTACCACATTCTATCAGCTGTGTCTCACGATTAGCTGGGCTGGTTTTTACCTGTGTCGGAAAGGTGGCTGGTCTTACATTGCAGATCTGACTTTCGGCTCCACACGCTTAGGTCACTACCACCTGACAGCCAAATGTCCAGTCTCTGGAGGACGGTCAAGCACTGCAAAACATTTGAAACAGATCATTAGTTTAGAAAGTCTAGTGGTGTTCGGTGGTTTTAATTTATGCCCCCAAGTTCTCTGAAGTCCCTCCATTTGATAAGCAGTTTGGTTTTCTTCTTGCTGACTATGGACTCTAAGTGACCACCATCTCACAAATATGGAGAAGAGGTGATTTCTAAGGCAGTCAAAGATGCTGGGACTTCCCTTTTCTCCTAGATGACTGCCTCAAGGTGACACTAGAGCTGTCCACACAGCTTTAATGTCACCTTTAGGCCTGTGAGCACTACAGCACAGTAATGCACCAAGCTACACTGAGCCTCTGAGTAAGTTTTCAACCCAGACAAGCCTTCTGGGGACAGACAGTCAGGAAACCCTGAGCCAGTACCACTTGGCTGAGAGGTTCTCTATTCCTGGCCACACACAGTGGATCATGACTGCCCTCAGGGGATGTTTATCATTGCTCTAAGCCACTAAGATTTCAGATAACTTGAGAACCACTGGTAGACAACTTCCATATAATCCTTAAATGCCTTATAAAAATAAAACAGAAAACATGATACTTACTTTTAATTTTTAAACTCTGACCCATAACTGTTCCTGTCTGAAAGAACTGCAGGGATGGAAATGGAAAGAAGCCTGAGGTAAAGAAGGTCCAGCGACAAGCCGAAAGTGAGATCCAGCTCAAGGGGAGGACTCAAGACCTGACACTATTACTGAGGCTTTGGAGCTCTCAAAAAAAGGGACCTAGCATGACTGCCCTCTGAAAGACCCAACAAGCAGCTGAGTCAGATGCAGATATTTGCACTCAACCAGATATCAGAAGCTGCTGACCTCTGTGGTTGAATTAGGGAAAAGCTGGAAGAAGCTGAGGAGGAGGGTGACCCTGTAGGAGGACCAGCAGTCTCAATTAATCTGGACCCCTGAGATCTCTCAGATACTGGAACACCAACCAGGCAGCATGTACTAGCTGATATGAGGCTCCTAACACATATGCAGGAGAGAACTACCAGGTCTGGGTTCAATTAGAGAAGATGCATCTAACCCTCAAGAGACTGGAGGACCCAGGGAGTTTAGAGGTCTGGTTGGGTGGGGACATCCTCGTGGAGACAAGGGGTTGGGGAGAAGGTATGGGATGTGGATCAGTCAATAAGTAAATAAATAAATTAAAAACAAAATTTTTTCAATTAATTCTTAATAATTCTGTATGATAGACTTAAAGTGTTTCCAGGAAGTAGAATTCTTTACTTTGGTACCTTAGGGTCCCTCTCTTCAAGAGTCATGTCCTCACAGCTGGCTCAAGTAAGCTGAGTGGTAACAAGTTTGGAGACTGAATTAGAAAGAAGGGAGGGCTTGCCTTGGCTCAGAATGAGGCTACTTTAAAACAGATGAGAGAGGAAGTTGAAGGCAATCAAATGCAGTGTGTGCTTCAGGAGTCTACCTTGTCTGGTCTCCCGGCTTCTGTGTGAGCTCCTTATTCTGTCTACTTAGGACTGACAATCTATTGTGTGCATGCATACATGTGTTTATCCATTCACTAGCTGGTGGATAATTTAGTTTATTTCTCCTTTTTAGCTAGAATGAATGCTGGTATTCTGACATTCATTATATACATATGTGTGGGCAGGTTTCCTTTCGCTGTGGAACTATACACAGGTGGGTTATTGTTTAACAATTTACCAGATTGCCAAATCTTTTGAAGGTCACTGTAGTAGTATTTTACAAGTCCACTAGCAATGCATAAGCTACAGTATGAATTTTCCATATATTTATTAGCACTCAAGCCCTGTCCTTTCAACAGTAGCACTTACATAGTGCTACTATGTATGAAATTATAGCCCACCGTGGGTTTGATTCTCTCACTAATGATGATGAACGTCCTCTCATGTGTTTACTGCCCATTTACATATCTTTTGGGAGAAACTTTCTTTCAAATTCTTCTTCTTTTTTTAAAGATTTATTTTATGTATGTGAGTACACTGTAGCTGTCTTCAGACACTCCAGAAGACGGCATCAGATCCCATTATAGATGATTGTGAGCCACCATGTGGTTGTCTGGAATTGAACTCAGGACCTCTGGAAGAGCACCAAGTACTTTTAACCACTGAGCCATCTTTTCAGCCCCTCAAATTTAATCTTAATTATGCCTCTTTTCTTTTTATTAATAGTTCTTTGCATATTTTGAATATATACTTGAGAAATGATTTATGTATATTTCCCCTAGTCTTTGGATTGTATTTTCTTTTTTTTTCCAAAACCACAGTTTCCCACTTATTTCAATGGCTCAGCAAATATATACACACATATGTACATGTACATATGCACCATATATTCATCCGTAGAGATTAAGACACAAAGAAAACACATTAAAACATTAAAATTAAGAATCTAGTTAAAGAGTGTGGAAAAAGTTCATTGTATAACCTGGCCACTTTCCTGTAGTTTTGGGTTTTTAAACACAAGGACACAAACTTCAATAATCACATGAAGCTAACTTATACTGTTTACAAGTAAAAACACTGGCAATAAAGTGATAATTCAGGACGATAGAATTCTGGGAAGGATAACCTTATGAGGGAGAACTTCACAGGAGCTTCTGATACTGCAAGTATCTCCACTTCAGTGACATACACCATCATGAAGTTTTGCATTAACCTTCTTGGTCCGACCACTCTTATCAGACTTGTCATTTGTGAAGGCGAATGTCTTCTGGTGCTTCTGAGGCTGGGGCTGAGTCACTTTCTGGGAACTCATTACCAAATCCCAAGCACCGTAAGTCAGCCTTTAAGTAAGTCACAGGCTAGATTGTATTTTCAATTTGTCAGTAGTATTCTTTGAAGAACAAAAGTTTTCATTTAATTATGCCCAACTAATCACTTTTTACCAAATAAATTTATTCCTTTTTATATGTATATGTTCAGCTGGATTTCCCTCCCCCACCCCCCACCTCCCGGTACAGGGCCGCACTATACTGCCCAGACTGATCTTGAACTCATGGATTCAAGTGATTCTTCTAGCTCAGCCTTCCATAGCAGGAAGTCCAGATATGAACACCACACCTGGCAGGCCTCTTTTTTTTTTTTTTTTTTAAGACTATTCTTTTTTCCACTGAAAGGTGTTGGCTCCCTTGTAAACTGAATGTGTGTATGTGTGAGATTTTATTTTTGGACAATCTGTTTCTATGTCAGTATGCCAGTGGTGTCCCACTGCGGTGATACCGTATCAGTGAGGAAGTCGTAGAATCAGGAATTATCTCACATCTTTATGTTCTCTTTCTAGAACTGGGACGACTATTCTGGATTCTTTACAAGTTTCAGGTTAGTTTGCTCCTTTCCGAAACAAAAATCCAGCTTTAATTTTATGATAGATATTATGTTCCATCTGTAGGTCATTTTGAGTCTAAATCTTAGTATTACATGTAACCCATGAACAGATGATAATTTTGCAGTTAACAACTTTTTCTAGACTTATTTATTTGTATGCGCATCTTGCCTGCAAGCACGCATGCACACCGTGTGCTTGCGTGGTACCCACTTGGATTCCCTGGAACTGGAGTTGCAAATGATTGTGAGTCAGCATGTGGGCTCTGGGACTCAAACCCGAGTCCTGAGCCA
This sequence comes from Mus minutoides, assembly GCA_902729485.2. NCBI lineage: Eukaryota > Metazoa > Chordata > Mammalia > Rodentia > Muridae > Mus > Mus minutoides. Next base: position 37,940 of record LR754091.1, read on the forward strand.
GCTCCTCCAGCCCCTAGTTTTAAATTTCATTTACTTATTCTTAAAATTCATTGAACAATGTCTTCAAGATTTTAAGGTATAAATCCCCTACAAAAAAAAAACAAAACCTTATTTCTAAGTATTTTATTCTTTTGGCTGTAACCGTGAATAGACTTTTCTCAATTTCTCATTTACCCCGGAACCTTGCTAAGTTAATTTATTAGCCTTAAAAGTTTTGTGTGTTGGGAGGCAGAGGCAGGTGAATTTCTGAGCTGGAGGCCAGCCTGGTCTACAGAGTGAGTTTCAGAACAGCCAGGGCTACACAGAGAAACCCTGTCTCAAAAAAAACAACAACGAAAAAGTTTTGTGTGGGTTTATGATTTCCTATATATAAGGTCGTGTCATGCATAAATACAGAAAGTTTAGTTCTTCTTTTTCATAAAAATAATTTATGAAACAATCACTCATTTCTTTTCTAGTGTCTGATTTTGCTGCCCAGATCCTCCAGTACAAGCTAAACAGATGTATGCTGGGAGCAGAGATTCCTATTTTATTCCTGACTGTATGGAGAACGGTCTGGTGCCTTCAGTATTTGGACACTGGATTTTCATCTATTAGTGTAAAATATCTGCATGTGAAGTGTATGCTCGAGTTGGATTAAACGCTTTGTCTGCCTCTGCTGAGACGGTCACGTGGTTCCTGTCCTGGACTCTGGGCACTGACTGACTTTCAGATATTCTGCTAAAGTCACATTCCTGGGATAAACCCCCCCTTGGATGTACTGTATCATCCTTTCTCTATGTTGCTGGCTGTAGTTTGTTAATATTTCATTGATGGCAGTATACTGCCTTAAATACTTAAAGTGTTATCACTGCATTCTCCAACGTCTTTTCAGTCTTCTGAGATACCTTGAATGTGCACACACCACACTTGAACTGTTTTCCTTTATAGGACACTAGAACACTTCCATCAGCCACTTTGTAATGAATTTGTAGCCCACATTTCTCCACTCTTTCTCTCCCCATTTCTTTTAGAGGGCTTCCTCGGAGGAGAACCCCAGAGTTGATGCATATAGCCACTTTTAGAGCCTTCATAAAACCAAATGCCTTCTAAGAAAAGTCTGTTTGGCTCCAAACAAACAAACAAACAAACAAAAAAAAGCCCCAACAATTTGTTTGAAGTCCTTGCTAATGCCAATCTTCATTTAAAAACTTAAGTCAAAAAATAATTAGGAGTTATGTCTGCATTGCTCTGAAAAGTCACCTAAGAAAACTGAACCACTGAACTTATATGAGCAGAACATATTTGTAAATGTTTTTTGTAAAACAAATATACAGTAGGAGCAAGCAAATACAAGCGCCTCTTTTGTAAGTATTTTTACCACATAGGCACAAGCTCCATTTTAATCCAACAAGCTCCTCTTGCTATGACAAGCAGAGACTCTGAGATGAGTCGCAGATGCATTATCTGCTCTTCTCTGTTCCTTCAACTCAAATGTTTTCACTTGAAAACTAATGATTTTAGCTTTGCAGATGGGAAGAAATATTTTTAAAGGAATGCATAAGTAGCATTTTTTTTTCAGATGGCATAAAATTCAGTGACTACTTCAGTGACCTCCGCAGAGCCCCATGGTTAAACCAGCTCTAAGATCACAGCACGCAGCCCCTTCTTCCACGGGACTTCAGAAACTTGGCATTGTAACGGCACAGAGCCATGAGAGAGGGAACCACCAGAGACGCTGTGGAGGGAATCACGGCCAGCCTGACCACTGGCACACAGCACAGAAAAGGATAGCAGCTGTCAGAGGTCAGCTGTCCCAAAGCTATGGAGGAGGCGCCTTTAACCGGTGCCCTTCCTGACTAGCTAGCCCTGAAAATGGAGCTAACTCCCCAGAACACACAAGGCCATTTCTCCCGGAGGAACCAGAAGGAAACAAGGCTTAGCCATGCTTGTTTCTCCCACGGGAAGCAGCATCCCTGCCATCAAAGTCCCGATCAATACCTGTTTATAGGAAGATGAAATGAATGACATCGACATTAAAATGTTTTGTTTTAGAAACAAGAATCAGACGTGTCCTCGTGGCCTTGGAGAAGGCAGCCAACAAGGGACAAATGCTGGTCTGCCTATGTTTTGGTCAAAGCATAAAAACAGAGCAGCTCCCGCTCCAGCCCAATGTCCCCTCAGCAGGGTCTGCTGCCAGCCCACCAGCCCCGACCTGCTCACTTGTCTTGAGGCAGCAACCAAGCCCTGCGGCATTTCTAACTGAAACATTCTTACACTTCAAAAACCTTGTCTTAAACTCAAATGGCTGTAGGTGTGTGCAAAAACAATGATTTGTAAAACCTAAGGAACTAATTTCATCTAATTTATTAAGCCATTTTGAGAACAACAACAAGAATGTTACCCTAGGGACCCGATTTGCCGAAGGTTTTACCTTCACAGTAGACTGGAAGCATGTGACTCTCTGGATCTGCCGGCCGGTGTCACAATCCCAAACTTACAGTTATGTTAAGAAATAATGGCCAAATAGAATTTTAAAACTTTAAGTGTGAGGTAACATTTTGAATTAAATCACAAGTATAAACAATCAGGACATCTTTAAGGGAAATCTAAGCCAGCTAGTGTTTGCCCTGCCATAGATCTGTATTGCAAGTCATCTCTTCAGGAGCAGGTCTACCAGCGACAGTGTCACTGTGAGGTCATTTAAAGATGCCCCCCAGAATGAGTGCCCTGGAGTGCTCATCTTCATGGGCATTAGCCACCAAACCTGCTTAAAGTGTCCTCGTGGGAACAGTTTACCATAACGTAGTAAATGTGTACATACATGTTTTACACTAAGAACTACCACCTCTCCCAACAGTTTCTGAGAGTTCACTGCAGTGCACATGCATGATTACATGTACACGTTACAACAGTAACTGTGTGTCTCTGTGACTCCGTGTGCGCTACCAACACATGATAGGCCTCCTGCCACATGGTAAGGGTTTTAGTGTGACTTGAGTAGCACGACAATCCTTACAAACTTTTAGCATAGTTTCCTATGGTGTTACATTTCATGTCATATACATGTAAATACCTTATCATATACTGGGAAATGTAAATGATATCAATGTATGGCCAATACATTTTATATCATGTCTGAGATATATATATATATATATATATATATATATATATATATATATATATATATAATTTTAAACCAGTTTCATAATTTATTAATTTTTATCTGATTATTTCTTTTAATTCTCTGTCACTCTTCAAATGTAGTTAATTATAAAAAGGGAGATGCCTATGTATTCGCCTGTTTGTGTCACACTGAACAAACTACTCAGTTATAGAAAAGCACTCTCGCTATGAGACAGTGTTTTCTGGCCTTAAGCTCCCAGTCCTAACACTACTTCATACTTGGAGTTCTTTTCACTGACGTCACTATGTGAAAGCTGAATGCTCAGTACTAAGCAACATGGGTTCTTAAGACCATGACTTACCCAACCCACCATCAACATTTAACTTAAGACCATGACTTACCCAACCCACCATCAACATTTAACTTAAGACCATGACTTACCCAACCCACCATCAACATTTAACTTAAACAGTTAATTAACAGTGAGGGTCTGCAGAGAGGGAATTCGGAGTCCATCTGGATAAAACAAATGTCAAAGTTCTCGGGATTTTTTTTTTTAATAAGGATGATTTGGTAACATGAATGGCTGTGTGTGCCACCGCTGTTCACAAGTAAACGTGCCAGCATCTCACCTTCACACTGTGGCAGCAGTTTCAACAAGTGTCTCTAACACTAATACAGCATCCTAGAAACAGCATTGCCTAAACAGACATTGTATTTTAAATTCTACTTCTGCAGAAATTATATCAGAGAAAAAGGCAAGAAAAAAGACAAGAATTTGAATACATGAAATAAAAATTTCCCTAAAAAAGCAGGAGTAGTGGGGCTACTCTGGTATAAGTCTGACCAAATCCCACATCAGCACACAGAGGTTAGCCTGTCTAAATGTTTTCTGGGGCTTTTCCTACATGCAGACAATTTATCTAAACACTGTTTGAGCTAATGAACTCATTTCAAGGGGGACGTAAGTCAGTCCTGGTTCAGAGAGGTCTATGAACCAGGTCAGGAGGCTCCGGGCTTATTTCTGACTTAACTCAGCTCTCAAACAGACTTGTTGTAGCTGACTGCAGAGCAACGAGAATCGCAGCTACCCACAGTGCTTGGCCATGGTCCCATAATGCAACTCCTTGTAATGATGCTGTTTTTACATTCTTTTATCTATTTTATCAGAAAGTCACTGTACATAGCTTCAGGCTGCTGGCCATTTCTGCCTACTTCCATAACTGGCCTTGGGCGAGTTAACTCCTACTTCATCGGGCCATTTTTAAGACTAAATAAGTCAACATATGTAAGACATGAGCACACAAGAGCACTTTACAGAATATCACCATTTTTGTGGCCTTATAAATTCTAACCAGAAAGTATGGGAGAGCAAAAGCAAATTCACTTTAAGACTTTTAAAATACCAAGTTTGAAATACTGAGCAGAGAGGACCGCACTTTTGTGCAGATCCATTTAGCAGCAACACAGGTTCTCAGGGGAAGGGGGCGGATTAAGTGTCTTCTGTCATACATGAGGGGGAAATTGATTATTTTCCAGTCCAACTCATCCTAATTTCCCTAATGAGATAAGAGTTTTAAGCTCACATACTTCCATCCTGTCGTTTGCACAGCCTGATGTAACAGACACTATGAAAGAGCTGCTTCTCATGAGGTTCACCACTACAAGCCCTGAACTGTTCCTGCCATCACTTAACACTTCAGGAAGCATCTCATAGAGACTTGGAAAAGTCACTTTGCCATCAGAATGCACAGGCCCGCACAGCTGCTGGGTCTCGGTTAAGGATATACCGACAGTCCGGTCAGCAGAGGCTGTCAAGAGAAGCTGACTGCTGGCCTCACAGTCAGGGGAGGAGGAGTCTAGGGGAGGAAACGTGATGACAGCCGTTATCTTCTGAGTGTGTCCTCTGAGTTCCAGAAGTTTTTCTCCTGTCTGAAACACAAGTAAGAATGTCAACAAACCTTTCCAACATGAAGAGTCTTAAGTAACAATAAGAATAGCTATGTAGAAAATAAACATATGCCATTTAAAATTATGTGTTTGAATTTTAAACATTTTTTAACAATCAAATAAATATAATCTAAAAAAGTGTTTTAAACAGCTGTGAATAATTTTGGCTATTCTTTAGTTGTTAGTATGATATTTTAGGATATTTTCATCATTGACTTAAAGAAATAACCTTTCCTATGATTTTTAGGAATCATGTCAGCTCTGCAACAATAGCAGCAGTTTACTCTGTTCAGAAAGCAGATGCATGTACACATGTCTAGGCTCTTGCAGCTCTCGGTGCAGTGGAAATGAAAGCGCCATGGTCTGCAGGCACACTCAGCCCAGCGCCTAGTCCCACCCACCTCATGTCTTCCTCCTCCAGTCGCTCCCTCACCTGCCAGGTAGAAACATACTATATATATATTTTTGTTTTCAATCTTTCCAAGTCTGCAGGATTTCATGAATGTGTTAACAGTACACCTGGCCTTCTGCATCCACCACTTTTAGAAGATGGATTCAACTGATTTCACTTTTTTGTTTATTTGGAAATAGCAATATAGTTCAAGCTTGCCTCAAATTTATTATGAAGCTAAGGCTACACTGGACCTCTTGATCCACCTGACCTTGCCTCTAGGATTATAGGCATGTACCATAATGACTGACCTGATTCAACCAATCTTAGACCAAAATTACAGTGTTTTAAAATATGCATGGTGGTTTATCCTGGACTTCAATATGCTGAAGCAGAGAGAACAAAGGTTCAGGGCCAATCTGGGCCAGACTGTCTCAACCAACCAACTAACCAACCAACCAGCCAATTGAAAGAGAATGAACTGTACTGAACATGAAAAGACTTCGTCATTCCCTGCAACATTTGCACTGTGTAAAGTATGACATATACTCTACAGATAACTTTAAGTACATGGGAGGATGTGAGGAGGGTCTATGCAAACATTTCACATGGACACGTGAGCACCCAGTGTGAGGCTGAGGAGGATGGGAGCCACTTGTGGACACTTTGGTGTTAAAGGATGACTGGATCTAAGCAAGACCACAGGAAAATGAGGACCAATGGGAGATCAGACAACCAGGATGAAGGAGCAAGGAGGGAAAAATAAAAACAGAGCAACCTGCACAACAAAGAGACCAGGAGATGCCCTGGGAAACTCCAGCAACCTTTAAATACACTTGAAAGATAGACCTCCCATTACACAGTTACACAGACTAAAGTCAAACATGAGAGACATTTTTTTTTTTTTTTGTGAAGGTGACAATGTCAATGGTGTGGCTGGAATTAAATGTGTGACGGTGACAGTGGAGAGACATTTTTATTATGCTATAATACAAGGTTGAATGAAAAACTGTACCATCTTACAAAAACGAACAATTCATATCTGATGTCACTGCATAGCAGCTGACTACCCAAAACTCTCTGAGGCTGGAGAGATGGCACGGTGGTTAAGAGCATCTGCTGCTCTTGCAAAGGACCCATGTCAGGAGACTCACTATTCCCACAACTCCAGTTCCTATGGCACAGACCTCTTGTAGCCTCCATAGGCACAAGCACACACACACTTAAAATATTATCAGTCCTTGTTGTAAAAGAATAAGTCTAACCAACCCTTCCCCACGTATTAACGAATCCCACCAGAAAATAATAAGCCAGCATACTGGGTACCACACAGTAGTAGTGAGTGAGTTTTCAACCACAGTGCCATGTTTTCATTACTGCCCAAATTTAATTGGTACTTACCTGGGCATTCCACACAATTATAATTCCATCATCGCCAGCAGATGCAAACCTGGTTTAAGAAAAGAGGCCATGAAGAAAAAAATCACTAATGACATTTAACTGGTGACATTTTTTAAATGTAATGTTATTTTAATAAAATTGTTTGGAAAAATACATATTAATATTTGCTATCTTAGATAACATTATGAATATATAATGCTATTATTAATGTATTAAATACAATGTATAGATTAAATATTAACATGAATTTTAAGATTCATGTTCATATATATTTATATCAGCTATATTTATGTCAGCTTCAATATGCTGATCAAATATTAATAAGTTGATATTACTATTTATAGCAACTAACAATTAGTTGAATTATTCCCTCTGTGTCAGGCCTAGTGCTAACATTTTTGGGTTGTTTGTTTGTTTGTTTGTTTGTTTGTTTTTGAAACCAGCACACAAAGTATTAGGTTGCACTATGGCATTTTCAAACAAAATTTGTTTCTGTTGATCGTCCTCACCGCCCCCGACCCCCCTGACCCCCAAACCCCCTGCAGCCTTTCTGCTTTTGTGCTCCCTGTGTTCCGCCCCCTCCCCCCCAGCCCCTACTTCTTTTCTCCTTTTGTGTTCCCTTTCCAGCTTCATAGCCCACACTAATGCTTCAAAGCCCCATGGACTAAATGTTAAAGACTTGGATCCCCATGAAAGAGAACACACAGCACTGTCCTTCTGAGTCTGGGCCACGACACTTGCTATAATATTTTCCAGATCTGCCCATTTTCCTAGAAACTTTACAACTCCATTTTTTTTTAAATATCTGAAACAAATTTCACTGTGTGCATATACAATACTTTTCTTGTCCATTCATATGGCAGTGAACATGTACGATGACTCCATTTCCCTGACATTCTGAATTCTTCAGTAAACATGGCTGGGTGAATCTCTCCTGTAGCAGAATTTTCCCCTAATGAATTAATTGGATAATAAAGATGACAAGAAGCCAATCACTAGGAGAGGAGGAGGTGGGCCTTCTGGGTCCAAGAGAGGAAGAGGAAACACAGGGGTAAGGAACAGTGAGTCAGGAGCAAAAGGAGGCACCATGTGGACCAGGAACTGTTTCATCTGGTGTTGGAGTCCACCAGGATCCGCCACCAGAAGATTTCTAACATACAGTAGTTAATGAGTTTAGGACAATAGATTCTGTACCCAGAGGTTGTGTTGTCTGTTTATTCTAAGACTAAGACTGTCTGGTGTTATCCATTTCTTGGCCTCTCAGGTGGGCCAGAGGGAAAGAACATAGCTGGGGTGTAATTTGGCCAGGCTTTGGGACAGGAAGATTGGGCAAGGACTGAGCTCCAGGGTGGAGTGTGGATTGGGAGTGCACCCCACCCCTACCTCCCAACTAGTCAGGGAAATTCTGGAGTGCAGAGTGGTCTTGGAGTTCTGGAGAGGCATAGACAGCATTTGTGGGAGAGGCATTGGCTAAGAGAAACATGCAGTCTTGGTCCCAGGCTTTGTACCAAGCTAGGATCAGACAGAGACTGATGGCCAGTACCTAGCCAGCAATAGCGTGGATTGTTTTTTAATAATTTCACGCTACAGACTTCAAAGAGAGAAACATCAAAAAACTTCTGGTGGTGTTCTGGAGTCTTCTGGTCACTTCTGCAGATTTGGGCACTGGCTGCTTCTTGTGGCTTTCGTGGAGTCAGAACGATTGGCAGAGCCTTGCAGTTTCTTCTGGGTGACCTGCTGCTGCTGCTGATTCGTGAATGGTGTTTGCCAGAGGATCAAGCTGCTGCTGCTGCTGCTGCTGCTGCTGCTGCTGCTGCTGCTGCTGCTACTGATTTGGATAAACTGAACAACTGATATCCTAACGATGCTTATTATATTTGCTCCAAAGAAATATTTCTAAACAGGCCCACATCTTCCTTTGCTCTATTAACTTTTCTTTTCCACCAACTCTAGTGGATGGTGGGCTAGAAGAGATGTTAATTCATTTAGGAATCTTTTGAAAAATCTAAGCCTACCTTTGACCTTCTGAGTTTTTTTTCTTTTGTTTTGTTTTGTTTTGTTTTTGTGGGCTGGGGATCCGAACTGTGGTCCTCAGGCTTGTGTGACAGGCACTTTACTAAGACATCTTCCCAGCCCCAGGAACACTTTTAAAAATACTCACTGGCCACTTGGGTTTCATGCTTGAGAATTACCTATTTATTTCATTAGCTTGTACAGCAGTTTGGGGATGGATTGCAGGTCTTTACACATTCTAGGTATTAATGGCCTTCTGAAGCACATCTGCAAAGACTTTTCTTCGCTTCTGTAGCCTATCTGTTTACTTTGGTATGAGGAACTTTTTAGTTCTGTGTATTCCCACCGGTTGGTTATCTAAGAGCTTTCCTGTGCATTTGGAGACATAACCACAGAGTTCAAGCACGGCTGCATCTTAACATGGATTCCATTTTCCCGTAACAATTTTACTACTTCAGCTCTCCAATTAAAGGCTGATATATGTTTTTAAATATTTCTTTGTGCAGAATGAGAGATATGGATGTGATATTACTTTAACATGGGCTGAGTCTCAGTCTTGTCAGAACAACTTGTTGAACAGGCTGTCTGTCCCTTAATCTCTGTAGACACTTTGACACTTTGGCCAAATATTAGGTGGTTATACCTACATGCATTTATTTGGGGTTCTCCATCCTGTTCCATTGGTTTACATGTCTGGTTTTATGCTCCTGTAATTCTGTCTGTGCCACCATGGCTGTCATATAATTTGAGGCCAATGTATTGTGAAATCTTATTAGTGATATTTTCACTTACACCAACAAATATTAAAACAAATGTTGATAAGATGTCTTGTAAATTCCACGCTGGGTATTAAGGGTCCAAAGACAAAGCACTTACAGGATTACAAAAACAAAAACAAAAACAAAAACAAAAAACCAAAAACCAAAAAACAACCTGCTAAAATGTAAAAGGGCAGATACAGCAGAGATGACCTGCAGTCTCCCACTGGTTAAAACTCTGTGAACACTGACCTAGGTCAAATGCAATGAAACCAAGCTGAGTGGAAGGAACAGTCTAGGGACAGAAGTCAACTTTACTATCTTCTCTGTGAAGGCATTTTTTTAACTCTGTTTTTAGAGTCTCCTGTGCTCATCTTGGCCTTTCTTCATACATACTGGGTGAGGTTTGTAGGTTCTTGGCAGTGGTTCATTGAGGAGATGTGAAATGCAGAGACAAAGAACAGTTGGTCTCAGGCCACGAAAAGGAAGCCACGAAAAGGAAGCCACGAAAAGGAAGCCAGAGTAAACACCACTGGCCTGATGCCTCCTCACTCTCACCCCTCTGCATTTAGGAATACATTCTACATTATAGAGAAAACATTCTATACTTTAAGTCCTATCAAGAAAATAATTTTCAAGTCATCTTTCATCATAGTGGAAAATGATTATTTTTCATATATATTTTTCATCATATAACAAAATCAAGCAAGCACTATTTTTAAGCAGGCACCCAACAGTGCTGTACAACAACCAAGCTGTAAGCTGTAGAGTTGCTGTTAATAATGAAGCACTCTGTAACAAACACTAGTAACCCAGAATTACATCTACATTGTCTTTATACTACTATCTCATATAGTTGAATCAGGCTTTTTTAATAAGATGAAAAAGAAAGCCAGCTGTGAACTATGTATCCCTGCTCACAGTTAACAACCATTAATAAATGATGTCCACTAATAGCTCTATCCCTCCAAGATCAGCAGTGGATTCCATACAGTCTCCATTGAGTCAGCACAGTGGGTCATTAAGAGAGGAGTCAAGGACTAAGAATGAGATGGAGATGACTCTGTCCAATCAGAAGATCTCCAGTAGATCTCTCCTATGTGAAAGACATTCTCCCTTCTGTCTCCTGAGCCCTTCCTCAAGGCTCCATGCTGATTAAACACTCGGGGCTCAGCTTCAGCCTCCTGCTGTGTTATAGGCTTAGGGAATCCCACAGTCGGTTCTCATGTCAAACCCTCATCAGATCTCCCGCATGATCAAATATAGTCAGGCAGACTCTAAGACTCTTACTTAACTAGCTAGAAGTACACACAGTTCATGTCAACCCCACATACACTGTTTATGTTCATTTCAAAATGTGAGCAATTTGCACACTCTGGTGAGTAATGGAAAGCGGGCCCCCTAAGCCCACATATCCTAGCAGAACTTACAGAGCTCAGAGGTTTAGAAATTAGCCCATCAAGCCATGAGGGAAACTTAGAGGGGCTGGGTGTGATCAAATCACACTGTATACATCTATAAAACTTCCAAAGAACAAATTTAAAAAAAAAAACTTTTTAAAACTTCATTTTTCTATGTTTAATGACATGTTCTCCAAACCCAAGTACTCAATACCACTACTTTGAGTATCAACGGTAATTGCTGGAAATAAATCCTTAGTAGCTTGGTTTGGGGCCTATTGATTTCTTTGTATTTATACACAGAGAGCAGTGAGGGCGGGACTCAAAACCTTAAGTTTTCTTTGGTATAAAACATCAATTTCTATTGATTCTCCAAACCCTTATAATTGCTTTTCTCCCGTTCAGAAAGCCTGCAGGTTTAAAATGCTTTATTTCTAACCTTGATTTTTTAACTTCTCATTATTGTTTTATCATGTTTGAATCTCACAAAGAGAAATGAGTTCACTACGAGAGACGACTGAATGTCTGGGAGCTTAGAAAGGAGATGAGAAGCACTTCGCCCCCAACTGGAATTTAATCAGTAGCAAAAAAAAGTTAATTCTAAACAACGCTCAGCACTAATGCATGAAATCATAGTCGGTTTTTATTGCTCAGAGGCCAACTGCTCGCTTTGTAGATCACTCTGCCTCTCAGCTCTCATATATATATTACTGTATTTCACAAATCATCATCAGGTATAAACACTGTCAGTTATGTACCATTAAGGGGAAATGCTGCCAATTATACCTGAAGGGAATTAATTGTGTGATGTGTCCAAGTTTCAGACGTTAAAATGAAAAAATATTATGCTCCTTGGAATCAGTAAAATATAGTGCCCTGGTGGTTTGAACCAGAATGCCCAGAGGCTCCCATTTGAAAGCTTGTTGCTCAGCTGGTGGGACCATTTGGAATGCTGAACAGGTGTGGCCTTGTTGGAGGAGGTGTGTTACTACTGGCAGGCTTAGAGGTTTCAAAAGCCCACACCACTTACCTCTCTGCCTCAAGCCTCCAGATCAAGGTGTAAGCTCTTACTGCTCTAGCTCCATGTCTGCCTACCTGCTGCCATGCTCCCTGCCATGATGATTAGGAACTCTAACCCTCTGAAACTATAATTCCTCAATAAACTTTTTCTCCCATAAATTGACTTAATCGTGGTATCTTATCACAGTAATAAAAATGTAACTAAGACAAGTACTATATTTAATAATCTTTTACATATTTTATTTTATTTTATCTTATGTGCATTGTGTTTTGTCTGCATTCATGTCTGAGTGAAGGTATCAGATACCCTGGAACTGGAGTTACAGACAGTTGTGAACTACCATGTGGGTGCTGGAAACTGAGCCCGGGTCCTCTGGAAGAAAAGCCAGTGCTCTTAACCACTAGACTATCTCTCCAGCTCCATATCTATTAATCTTTATCATACAATACTTCCTACTCTGACAGATCTCTGGTAGTGCTAGAGATGTGCTTGTTATGTCTTTTTATTATTTATTAATAGATCAAGGATGCAGAAATTCATTAACGTATACAGGACTTGAAGAACACATAGAATATACAATGTAGCAATAGCAAAATATATTGTCATCTCAAGTTTTTGAGAAATATTCCCCAAGAAAGACTGTATTACAAATTGTCTTAGGGTTTCCTTGCTGTGAAGAGATACAATAACCAAAGCAACTCATATAAAAGGCAAACTTTCAGTTTGGGCTGCCTTACAGTGTCAGAGGTTTAGTCCATTAGGTCATGGTGGGAAGTAGTGCAGCGTCCAGGCAAACATGGCACTGGAGAAGCGGAGTGTTCTCTATCTTCATCCAAAGGCAGCAGAAGGAGACTGTGTTCCACACTGGGTAGAGCTTGAGAATTGGAGACCTCAAAGCACACCCCACACTTCCTCCAACAAGGCCACACCTACTCTAACAAGACCACACCTCCTAATAGTACCACTCCCCCGTGGGCCAAGCATTCACACACACACACACACACACACACACACACACAAGTCAGTGTGGGAGCCAAACCTATTCAAACCACCACAACTGATACAAGTCAGTATCAAAATGATAGCTAGAAAATGTCCCAAAATATTTAAAATTTTAAAAATAATTCTAAATTATAGAAATTGGTAGAATTTGTGAAGGTTTTTCTCTAAGTGGAAATGAGAAATGAGCATGCAATGTCCTTGTGGTAACCTTGATTTTCTCTGCCTTCTAGAGTTCATATGTTCTTAAGCTTTACTTTGCAGTCTGCCTTGCCTCTTTCAGCTCTGAGACACCGACCATTCTATAAGCCTCTACTGGTCTGGAGGACAGAAGTGGGAAAGCATAAATGCTTCAAATTTACTGCTCAACACAGTTTTGGGGAGGGGGCGCTATTTTTAAGGCCTTCTATAGCTTTCACATGTTTTTCATGCATGTATGATGTCATCCAATGTAGATGACCCCTGCCCCCACTCCTTCCTCTCCTCCCCATCCCCCTCTCCCTGGCTTCAATGTCTATAGACACAGCATTCCCAGCTAAATTCCTTAGCATCTCACGCTATTAACTGATTTTGTTCCCTTAGCTACTCCTATGAGAACCAGTTAGTCTGGAATTCCAGTGCATTTGATAGATTGTCAAATCCTTGAAACTGTGGAGATGCACCTAAGCATGCAAATCCCTGGCCAGGAGTTGTTCTCAGCTGTGTCTCTCTCAGTGAAGTGAAGATCAAGGAAAACTCTAGATCCACATGCTAGTCACAGTCTAGTTCTGTAAGCAAAGCAAGCTCAGCCTCCTGCTTGTCCATCAAGGCCTTCCTATACTCCCTCCCCCCACGGGTCTTGCCTCAGCATCTGACGTCACTCTGCCAATCAGCCTAAGTCTGGTTTTTTGTTGCGTTTCTCTTCATGGAGTCCCGACAAATGGAGCTTAACTGCACAATGTACGGCAGACCAAGACATGCACGTTGTTAGCAAAGAATCCTTCATCATGTGTCCTTTCATGTGCTTGCTTTAGCAGAATATCCTGTCTCCTGTGTCCTTCCCAAGTCTGCCTTGGCCTTTCACCTGTGTTCACTTCAGGAAAACACTCCTTCATATGTTTGTCCCAGCAAAACACCATCTAACACAACTGACTTTCCAAAGAACCCTTAAGTTTCCACTTCAATATACTTGTTACATAAGCAAACATTTAAGTGCTGTAGAGCTCTGTGTATTGTAATCATTAATGCTATTAATGCAACCTTACTTTTTATTTTAGCGTTACTAATGTATCACTATATGGCCACAATAAAAACATGTTTCTAATTAAAACTAGATTCCAACCACACAAAAAATAGTTCCTCTTATTTCTCACACATTCTCATCTAGTTCTTACATATACCTGTGAGGTTTCTGTAATTTGAAACCAAATTTTTGTTTGTTTGTTTTGACTTTACTTGTTTTGAATTATTTCCTTTATTTTTTGAGATTATATCACTTCCCGGTTCTTTTTCCTCCCTCCAAACTCTCCCAAATATAGCTCCTTGCTGTCTTTCAAACTCATAGCCTCTTTTTTTCATTGATTATTGTTTTATGTGTATGTGTGCATGTGCATGTATATATGCATTACATATGTATATATTAATTTATATTCCTAAATACATAAATATGACTTGCTCAGTCTGTGTTATATCCTGTAGGGATGGCTCCATGGTTGATCACTTGGTACTGGATAACCAATTGGTATGCTCTTCCCTGGGGAAGAACCACTCAATCAATCTCTCTCTCTCTCTCTCTCTCTCTCTCTCTCTCTCTCTCTGCATTCCTTATTTGCCTTCAAACCAAGTTTACAAAAGTACTGTTTGATTCAGGCATGGTGGCACATCTCTGTACTTCAGAAGTGGAAGCAAAAGGTTGACAAGTTTGAAGTCACTCTGTTTGAGTTCAAAGCTAGCCTGAGCTACATATCAAGACTATCTCAAAACAAAACAAAACAAAACAAAACAAAACAAAACAAAACAAGGGCTGGGAATGTGGCTCAGTGTGCTTAGAACTTAGAAGGCCCAAGTTCAGTATTCTCAGGACCATTAAAATAATTTTTAAATAGTCTTTGAGATGACATAGCTAAATGACTAATAAAAATTGCACATATAGAAAAACACGTTTACTGGAGTGAGGCAGATGCAGCTTAATAAGGAGCTGTAGCAGACCCAGAATGCTCCACCCTCTCCTGTGCGAATTTTAAAAAGTAAAGTTGTTATAAGGGAGCAGGCCTATGAAGTCTGTGTATGCACACCTTATTCTGAAACCAGGGATCAGCAGAAAATTTTTCCTGTCCTTCAGGAGCTCATAACGCAGTGCTAGACACCCCACTCCAGGATCTAGCCTGAGACCCACAGAGAAGTCTCAGTGTCAAGGTGGGAAACGACTCCCTCTAACACCTTCACTTTGACCATCTCAGAAAACATACTTATTCTTGCCAACTGCATGATGAAGGTGCAGCAGAGATCTACAGAGACTGAACAAAATAAAGTGGTTCTCAAATAAGGTCTGTGTCCACTACCTAATGTCTATTGGATATTCACTGCTCATGTGACGCCATTTCAAGTAAGCCAAGTCCTACAAATCAAAGGACGTAGCTAAAAGGGGAATCCCAAAGCCTAAGGGTGAATCTTCCCATTTTCAGCATCTGTATAACTGTAAGGGGGTGGGAAGACCAAGATAACAGTTGTGGAAACATAGAAACCAGTTGTCGGCTAAAGTTCTTTCTAAAGTATGGGAAATAGAAGGAAGTTGAATGCATGCATCTACAACACCTAGGAAACAAAGCTAAAAAATCACATAATTCTTATTTCCAAGTGGTGTGTATGCTAGATCTACTTGAGGGGCTCACATAGACAGGCACCTGTAGGAGACTCAGACAGGAATGTCAGCACACTTCCAAGGACCAGAGGAAGGATTCCACTGATACTTCACTACCTTTACCTGAACATTGACTACTTTTTCCTTGATTATGGAAAATGAATTCTATGGGCTAGAAAAATAGCTTAATGGTAAAGCACTTGTCTCACATGTGCAAGGCCCTGAGTTTGAGCACTAGCATGCACACACATACATATACCTCACATATGCACATATACAAACATATACATACAACACACATATATACAAAAATGTTGATGATTCTGGAACAAAAATATCTTTTCTATTGGCATTTTTATTTCTTCTGTATCAAATATAGCTCTGATACTTTCCATTATGGCAAATTTAAATGTATAAAAAGGTGAGGAAGCCATGTAATAAGAACGCCATGTATGCCTCTCCTGTGTAGTAACTGTCAGTGCCAACACTTTCATCTATACCCACCCTGCAAGGAGGTTGCAGCCTGTTCTAAAACAAATCAGAGCCAGTGTGCTGTTCCATCAGCACATTGCAGGGCACAGGGCTGCTGCTGCTGCTTCAGCGAGGGATGATCCACGTGGGGAGGGCCGCGTGGGGCCATGTGGGGGTTACATGGGGTGTTGACGTGGGTGCTGTGGGGCAATGTGGGGGTGACATGGGGTGATATGGGGAGTGTGAAAGAATACTGTCCACTGTCAGTTTTGTGCAGCAACCTTGGCTTGAATTTTTTAAGGCATACCTTAAATGCTCGATTTACAAGATAACCTGTCTCGTCACACACCCTTCAGAAGCTGATCTGCAGTCACTCTGTTGCCCCAAGGAGTCTAACAGCAGCACCTTAACCAATCTGCAGTCATTTTTCCTTCTGAGCACTGAGCATGGCAGAATTGGTGAGAGCAACTGCTAAGCTCAGTGTACATCGTTTAATTCATTATGCATGATGCTTATCCCACAGATGTACTTTATAGATAGGGAAAAACTGACATCATTGCTACTTTGCTCTCAACAAGGTACTGAGATATAGAAATCGTTCCTCATTCCTTACTGGCACGATAGCAATGAGAATCATAATTCCCTGGATTCACTGCAGGTTCACTGGCTACTTAAATGTAGGATGTCTGATTTCTTCCTTTGTCCTTGAAGACAACCTGACAGTTCACTACATAAGAACACTAGACACAGGCAGAGCAGTGGTGGCGCACACGCCTTTAATCCCAGCACACCGGAGGCAGAGGCAGGCAGATTTCTGAGTTTGAGGCCAGCCTGGTCTACAAAGTGAGTTCCAGGACAGCCAGGGCTATACAGAGAAACCCTGTCTTGAAAAACCAAAAAAAAAAAAAAAAAAAAAAAAAAAAAAAAAAAAAAAAAAAAAAAAAAAAAAAAAAAAAAAAAAAAAAAAAAAAAAAAAAAACCAAAAAAAAAAAAAAAAAAAAAAAAAAAAAAAAAACTAGACACAATCATTTGTCCAACTGAATATACTAGCTTAAAAAAAATTTGAAAGCCAGCCTTCACTGTGTGACATCTCTCTGAAGCGGGAAACAAACTTTGTTTTAATCTTTGCACCCCTGCCAAGGAAATAAATAGGAGCAGCACCCCCACCACATCACTTCAGTCTTCAACACCCCTAAAGGTGCTCCTATATCATGCCTAAGGAGTACTTCCTACTAATGTTTGCACGTACACAGTCCCCTGACTGACTGTCTCCTAGTGTTTTAAGTCGATTATTAGAAGCAGGACTCTGATAAGGACCACGTATTATAACTGTTGTACAGACTTCTAACTTTTCTCTTATTCACTGCATCTGTTCTTCATGTTTCCCCTACAATAAGTCTTCCATCATGTAGTGTTCTTAAGAGTCTTCATTTTGCTGGCTACCTTCCTGTTATCATTAAACATGAACCTCTATCTCATATGTTCAGTAGACCGACAGACATACCTAAATCTAAAGACGTCACAAAATTCCAGTTGGACTTTTTACTAAGGTTCCCCTCAGAGACAATCTGTGTACACCATCATGAAGGAAGTCCTTTTGTGAAAAATGTGACAACCATCAATAATCATTAGATAAAGTATTTCCTTTTTTTTTTTTTTTTTTTTTTGAGACAGGGTTTCTCTGTGTAGCCCTGGCTGTCCTGGAACTCACTTTGTAGACCAGGCTGGCCTCGAACTTAGAAATCCGCCTGCCTCTGCCTCCCAAGTGCTGGGATTAAAGGCGTGCGCCACCACGCCCAGCCCAGATAAAGTATTTCTTTTGAGAGGGTTCCTAGTATATAATCCCCAAGTATACCTAACATAATTATTTGTAGCAGAAGGTAATTGAAAAAAAAAAAAGCAAGAAAGATACAAGTGTCTACCACTCCCACCT
>LR754091.1:56324-92835 GCA_902729485.2 Mus minutoides
CATGCATGCGGACTCGGGATGAGCTGGCATTGGAAACCCCATGCATGCGGACTCGGGATGAGCTGGCATTGGAAACCCCATGCATGCGGACTCGGGATGAGCTGGCATTGGAAACCCCATGCATGCGGACTCGGGATGAGCTGGCATTGGAAACCTCATGCATGCGGACTCTACTTAGTACCTCTACCCAGCCATTACTTCCCCCACAGCGTCTTGTTGCAGGAAATAATAAAAAATGCAATCATGCTCCACTGGCAGGCCCGTTGGGCTGGCCAGCCAGGCACTGGTGGGCATGGGCAGCCTGCTCTCAACTCCTGGAGACTCTCTGACTCAGAGCTCTGAAATCTCTCTATCAGCCCACTAAGTTCCCATGACAACCCCATGCTTCAAAATTCCCACGGCCTTTGTGGGGTGCACTTCTTGCAAACCCATGCTCTGCCGGGTACCTTTCTCTCTGGAACCCAGTTGAGCTGCTGTGTGCAGGAAAGCACCACACAAACTTAGTTCAGAGTCAAGGGTAACTCAATCGCTGGGTGCAACAACTAACATCCACATTATAAGTCATACTAGGTTAAATCCTCCAAAGGGATTCAAAAGGACCTGCCACTTGAACCAGGGTCTCCACTATCTACATCTTTGCCTCCTGCTGTCCTATCCCAAAGCCTGTATCACTCTCCTGCCCCTTCTCTTCCTCTCTCTGAACCGGAAGTCCTGCCTATTTGCCCAGTGATTGGTTTCTTTATTCATTACAAGAGTCACATGAAGTCCAGAGCATGTGATTCACTCCTGGTTTGGAGGAAGCTGAATTAGCGTCAAAAAACAAACATCACCAGGGCTATCCACAACAGTTCCTCCTTTCTGTACAATTAAAAGACTCTTTTATCTCAGATAGAAATTGAGCACAACTATTACCATTTTGAAATTTATAAAGTACAAGATAGACCTAACACCCAGTCCATCATTTTTGTCAATAAAACACTGTCATCTATCCTAACTTAAAAGACTTATAAATCCATATGTTATGAGCTGGTTTAGCTTACATACTATCTGAAAACTCTCTTCTCACCTATGTTCTCTCAATGATAAATAGCCTGAGTTGGCTATGAGACTGTAAGTCATCTTTCAACCCCATAGGAAATCCAAGAATGACCAACATTATCAACACAAGAAACCCCAAGCCCGTCGCTCTGCTTTGCAGTGCTACACACCGATGTTCTCTCCTTACGACGCTCGATAAGCCCAAGCTCTCAGCACTGCTGAGTTACTTCATTAAGGACTTGATGTTCTCTCACTAAGATGCTGCATTATGGGTGCTGGGGAAATGGCTGAGCGGTTAAGAACACTGACTTCTCTTACAGAGGACTAAGGTTCAATTCCCAGCACTTACCCACACTGTGGCTCACAACTGTCATAATTCAATTCCAGGGGATCTGATGGCCTCTTCTGGCCTCTGTGGTGTCCAGCATGCAAGTAGTGCATAGACATACATGCAAGCCATATACAGAAAATAAAAATGAATCTAAGGTTCTCTCATGCCCACCACTCCACACTCAATGCTCTAGTAGAATGGGTTTTGAGAGTTTCAATCCATGTCCTATGTTTATTCACCACTGGGAGCTCTGGTGTGTGCACACAGTGCACACAATAGAGGTCTGTTTTTCTTGTTTATCAGTTTAACCTGTGGCGGGTACAGAAGAAGCTTTCTTTCCATCCCCTACACATCAGAGGTTACAAAATAGTGATATCCTGAGTGTACTAGCTTGAACTCTTTTATCACAAAGAATTTTCCCTCAAAGTATTAGATACGGAGCCCTAAGATAGTTTAAATAAGAAAGTAATATAGGTCTTGATTTTGATCCTTTATAAATTTTTAAAACTATATTACTTGGTTCCTTAGCATTATGCAAAGGTAAGTAGTGAGCTCTTTTTACGATCATATGAACATGTGGATTTAGACGTGTGCTGCAGCCCACCTCCTTCTCCACACGCAAACTGTCAGGTGGGCTTGTAAACTCTAGCTTAAAGATATGGAGGCAATAATTTTCAAATAAGTAAGAGTTTTTTTAGCTGAGGAGGAGTGATTTTTTTACCTAGAAATTATACAACTTTATTGCTAAAAGGTAGAATTTATAGCTGAAATGTGATTATACCAATTCTGTATTTATCCCCAAAATTAATGATGCTACTATACCAAGCAGCTACGACTATCCTGGTCCTGTCCCTTCTGAAAACAAACATTTATCTAACTGAGCAAGTAGCCACACTTCTCAAATACAGTCAGAATACAAACTCCAGCAAGGAAAGGACAGGGAGGGGTGAGGAGACACATGCCGGTGACATCCCCACGCCTTGAGTCACTTAGCTCAAAGAATGTCCCAGAACAACAAAAGTAAATTTACAAGTCACTTGAGAATCTTGGGCTAGAACAAAGTTGGTTTTGTTTTATTGGCATTAAACAGGTTTTAGCAAAATCTACAATAAGTCAGAATGCCAGATTGGAAGACATAAGCTTTAAAACCTTGCTACAAAGTCTGTTAATAATCGTTTGGCTACTGAAACTTGTGTTTAAAGGGTTCTGCTTACAGCTCTTTCCAGGTATAGCTTCTTAAAAAGCTGCAAAGGTCACGTGAACATGCTTATGCAATTTACAAATTAAGCTGCATAACATACACTATTGGAGTTAGATCAGGTCAAAAAAATAACCTCCCCGACTTCAAGAGGAGACAGGCTGTCCAGCTCTGAGGAACGTATTGTCCAACTCTCTCCAGCTGTGGACTTCAGGCTCATTTCAAACTCAAACTCAAACTAGTTCCAAGTTTCTGGGTACCAAGCAAGATGTTAGATAGAATTAGGGGCCTGCTCTGCATGGATGACTCTCAGCAAAAGACCATCAAGGGACAGGATGCAAATCCTGGCTGCTTCTGTCTGGAGAATGTTTCCAACAGGCAAACCTTACTCCAGAACTGCCCACGGTGCTGGCAGAAACCAGTTCTCACCAGCATCCAGCTCACCTATCTTGCTTTGTCCTTTATTCTCACTAATGATGTGCACACTTAACACTATTGTAGTATTCTATGGGAACCCTAGAACAAGACAGTCTTCCTTTTTAATTTTACTGGGTTATCTATGCTTTTCAGAACAAATTTTAAATTTTAAATTATTTTTTAAAAAATTAAATTATTTTTAAAAATTAAATTATTTCTCTGAGACAGCTCTAGAAACTAGAGCTCAGTACATAGTCCGGGCTGGCTTCAAACTTGTGATTCCCCTGCCTCCACCTCTCTACTGCTAGAATTTCCTCCGCTCTCTGAAGCCATCTTGGTAGTTGATCCTTATACTCTGAACATAGTAAATGAGAAGGAATGTTCTTAGTTTAAAAACACCTTCTTAAAGGCAGAGCATGCTTTTCGCTCTCAGGAGCTGTCAAACAATAGTGTCTTTAAAAGTCAGCTTCCCAGCACCCCTAGAAGTAGCTTTCTCTGCAGTCCGGTGCTTCATGGGTCATCTGATCCTTTTCCAGTCATGATCACCATCCTATATAACCTTGTCTGTTTCCTGGAGGAGCAAGGACTAACAGAACAGGCTAGTCTGAGATTGCGCTATGGACGCGGTTTAGTTTAATGTGTCAAGGTTGGAGCAGTGAATGCAACTGGAGCCCAGGCCATGTTCTGGAAGACTCTTGCTGAGGCTTAGCCTTCTTCGCTGATCTCCCAATCGATATGACCCTACCTTCATGTTCAAAAAGTACCAAAGAGGAGAAGAAAAGGCAGTCGTCTGTTAGGTTATATAAAGGATTTATTTGGTATCTTCAAAAACCAATCGAGAAAATTTTCCACTCACTGATTTTAGCTGAGCCACCAAGAAAACAAGAAAATCCTTCTGCAAAATTTTCAATCAGATGATATTATCTAAAGACCTGAAGCGTGAAACCTGGATTACAATAGCTGGCCAACCAGAATGCAATGCCTACAAAAACTACAAATAAATAAATAAATAAATAAATAAATAAAAGTATGACATACAAAATTTGTTTTAAAACGGGGTAGGCATTTTCTGGAATTTAAGAATGCATTAATAATGTGCTAAGGTAACAAAGATAATTCTATTAAAAATGAAACTATCCCATCAATATGGGCAAACATTATTTATTACCTTCTGAAAATGCCTTCTGAGGGACGGGCACATAGCCCAGCTGGTACAATGCTTGTCTGGAATGCTCAAACCCTGGGTTCACTCTCCAGTTCCAGGGAGAGAGGGCATCAACTTTAACAGCAAATCACTGAGATTTAATTGTCTTCCTAATATTATAACTAACAGGTTTTCCATATATTTTTAAAGCTTTATTTTGGGGAATGACTTTGCTACAGAATTAAATTCAGTTAAAGAACATAGAAATTCAGTGTTCTGTGCCTGAGCTTTCTTTTTAACTACATCTTGATACAATGATGACTTGACTAGAAAGAATTCAGTCATTTGTGAGGTTCTATCACTACTATATGCTAACGAAAAATGTCAGGCTCCTTGTCTACCGTAGGCACTGAAATTCACTGTGGCACACAGCAAGCACGGCCATAAATCACCCCTCCTCCTACAGTCACCACTTATAGCAGGACCTAGTTGTGCACACATGGAGAGGGGCCCGGTGGGTCTCTGTCACCTCTTACTCCATTTGATCAGTGGGACAGCAGCAAACATGTCACAAGCAGAGACATCCAAGTGTTATGTTCTGGGATTTGTCCCATGGTATCACAACTGCACATCATGGTGAGAGCACCGTGGGGGAAGGGGCCACCTCACCTCACCCAGTCCACCACTCTGCCCCCAATCTCCCCCTCAACCAGACCGCCATCCTGTCCCCAATCTCCCCTCACCCAGACCGCCATCCTGTCCCCAATCTCCCCTCACCCAGACTACCACCCTGCTCCCAATCTCACCTCACCCAGAAACATACTAGGATTACTAGGATTCAATATGACACATGAAACCTTCAGTTACCTAAAAAACCTACCTTTACAGAAATGCTATGTCCCACTGAAATGGTCATTTAAAAAGATAAATATTAAACGTTTAAGGATTTAGTGAGAACAAATGTTAACCAAAGGCCTGAAGCTTATGTGTAAAGGTTACATGCACATGCTGTGACTTGGTTGTCTTCCAGCACCATGAGAAAACAGTGTAATCGGCTAGTAACAAGTGGAGACACGGTGTGTACGTATTTTCTTGGTCTTGGTCCTTAGTTCCTAGAAGAAAGGGTACTTCTGAACCCCTGACATTTCCTTAGTAACAGAAGTGCTTGAAGTGAGGGGGATGCTGTGAAGAACTCTGTTTATCTTGGGAATATGTCCTAGCTTCACATGGGTCAGAAATAAACTATACATAATAAAAAGCCAAGAATGCCCCAGCCAACAGACATCAAGAGCAGGAAACTTAAAGGTCATCACAGCTCTAGTCACTCATGAGCTTGAAAGAAAAAGTGCAGCACAGTCAAGCAAGGAACTGGCAGGGACTGCAGAGCCACGTCAGGCGGGCTACAGCCCATGTGCATACACTGGGGAGGGTTCACCACGTAACAACCACCTGCCGACACAGGCCACATGTTAAGTCACTGCACTAAGTACTGCGAATCATGCATAATAAAATAGTAAGAACAGAGCCCCCACTCAGGGCCTGTGAGATCAGATTAGGAAGTCACACCATTAGTGCTGTGACAGCAGCTAATCCACCTAGGGATAAGCTAGGTACTCGGCCCTCAGGCCTGACCACCCTTGTCTCTGCTTGAATGCATGCTAGCCAGGAACTGGAGAATAATATGTAGATTTAAAAAGGTACATCAATGACAGAAATTCAGATTAAAGCCTTACTTTACTTTCTACTCAAAACAGCATATTCTATCAGGTATCTAATATTAAATTAAACACCATACATATTTGATTCTCGGATTTGACAGCTACATCTCAATTTTAAAGTCATTTGCTTCTTCTAAAGTAGTGAGAATATTTCTAAAACCTCATGACAATTTTCCAAAACATCAAAGAAAAAAAACAAACAAATGTAATTGTCAAGACACCAGACATGACAAGGTGACATGGATTTAAAAAGCTTTAAACATGTTACCATAAGGGTTCAAAGTCCATTCCGACTTAATATTAAATGCTACAACTTTCAAATGGTTATGTTTCAGAATTCTGAAATTTTTTTACAAAAGATAAATGAAGTTTGAAGATGTT
Source organism: Mus minutoides (assembly GCA_902729485.2). Lineage (NCBI taxonomy): Eukaryota > Metazoa > Chordata > Mammalia > Rodentia > Muridae > Mus > Mus minutoides. The sequence goes on from LR754091.1 coordinate 62,552, forward strand.
TTAAACATAAACTGCTCTAAATCGTCTTTGTAAGCATTGACCACTCGACAGAGTAAGTCCCTTACCTGAAGTCATCTAGCCTCACCAGGAAGCGGACAATGTCGCGATGAGCCTTCAGTACCAGTAGTTCAGTATAGGGGTTCTGACCTTGGTCCTCGCCTATTGTCTGCAAAGCAGCTTTCTTGTAATGAAAAACAAACAAACAAACAAAAAAACCACAAAACACAAAACATAAACATAAAATGATTTTTAACTGTACAGTATCCATGCAAGAACAAAAGATTTTAGAAGCCACAAGATATTATGTTCTAATGCTAATACATACCAGTTCTTACAATATCAGGTGGATAATTTACCAGTTCTACATGGAAGTATTTCCAGTTCTTACAATATCAGGTGGATAATTTACCAGTTCTACATGGAAGTATTTCTCTTACCAAAACCTTTAGTGTTTTCAAACCACAATAAACTTGTAAAGAGTAAACTTCATTTTGTTGAGTCTCAATAAATCCAACTTAAAAAACTACCGGGTCAATCAACGCAATTGTTCTAGGAGTGTTTCTCAATCAAAGTTTGTTAGGACCAAGGAGCTAGCTCAGCAGGTTAAGGCACTTGTCACTAAGCCTGATGACCTGAGTTCTGTCCCAGGACCCTCATGATGGAAGGAAAGGAACTGACCCCTACAAGCTATCATGTACATTCTCTCTCACACACATGCTTGCACATGCATGCATACATACATGCACACATGCACTCACAGAGTGCACGCACATATATATTTATATTACTATGCAAACATACGGGCACGTTCACACACATACACATACTCTCTCACACATACACGCATACTTACACACATGCAATGCAAACACAATACTTTCAGACATATGCAAACACACAGATGCATACACTTAAACATGCAAACATGTGAACTCACACACCTAAACACACACACACACACATGCACACACATGCTTTGTTAGAAACAAAGCTGCATACTAAATGAATCAAATACAGACAAGAGCAGCCCACTTTAAGCACTCAGATGTCTGCTTTAATGATTAAATGTAGTAGTGAAAGCAGATTCATGTGTCCTCTGGGCAACAAGACAGGCGAGACAGGTCCTGCATGCAGAGTCCTCCAGAAGGCAGCACAGCAGCCTGCAGCTAATGACACACACCTTGTAACTTCACTCTACAGGGTCGTTTCTGGAGGCAAACTCAGTACAATTTCACCATAAGAAGCTTTGTTCTTAACCAAGGTTTCTTAAGTCTGACAAACGAGTTGGGACTACGTTAAGTCTCTGTTAGGATAGTCAGAGCCTTCTTCTCCACACAGTGCCCCTATCACACCTACCCATGGCCAACAGTAGACACTGTAATATCCTCTGGGGACAAGATTACCCCAGGACTGAGAACCACTTAGACTGGAAGGCTGACTGTAATTCATAATGTAATGTTCTCTCATACAGTAGGGAAAATCACCAGTTCTTATAGTGTACATACTCAAGGCAGTTACACAATTGAAGTGCTTTTCTGTGAAAAAAAAATGTAGAACCAGCATGCCTTCCCATGGTGATGGTTTTGCATTAATCTGGCTGTCACTCAATTATGGAGACTGCTTCCCACAAGTGAGAGTTTACCAAGTATGGCAGAACTGAATAAAAACACTGTATTAACTAAATAAGCAGATAGTCATATATATGTTGCGTGTCCATTCAATAATCCACAATTCTTCCATAACCAAAAGGACTTCAAAATTATATGAAATAAGTGATTAAAAAAAAAATCACGTGTCAACGTCAAAGTGATGAGGAAGTTAAAACTGCCAAGTTTGCAATAATCTTAACTGTAAAATGCTTCCTATGAGGAAGAAAGTGTAACACAAATCGTTGTGTGGCACATGAAATAAATTTCAGATTCCAACCTTTTTAAGGTGACAAAATTATTTTTTAACGTGACGATGAGACCATACACGTACTAAATAAACAGAAATCATTTTCTCACTTAGCTTCTTGGAAAGCAACTAGGTAAATCCACATTCCTTAAGCAAATGCGAGTCCCGGCTGAGAAGACGTATCGGTTCAAATAAATCAAGAGTGGTAGTCACTCCTGCTGGTTTGTAAAGTCCCACTTTCTTAACAGAGGCGAGGTGGCCCTGAGCAGTCGCTTCTGGCGCTAGACACAGGCCCCGCCCCCAATCCGCCCGGGCCCCGCCCAGGCCCCGCCCACAGGCCCCTCCCCCGGGCCCGCGCGGATTACCTCGGCTAGGCCCTGCGGCTCGCGGCCTCCTCCGATCAGCCAGCGCAGCATCGGGCCGGGGCGTCCGCGGCCCACTGAGCGAGGGCCGCCGCGGCGCAGACGCTGGGGCTGCGGCCGAATGAGCCTGGGGCGATGCAGCGGGAAAACAGAAGTCTAGGTCGGGAGCCCGCACCGAAGGCCGCGGCGGCGGAGGCGGAGGTTCCGCGTCCCCAGCGAGCACGCGCGTGGGCGTCGCGCGGTTGGCGCAAGAGATCAGGTCGCTCGGGCGCCCCCTGGTGGGCGTGCGCTGCGGCCATGTCGCCGCAGGACCAGCGCTTGCCTTAATCCTGTGTAGCTACGGTGCCCCTTAAACACACTAGCAAGTCTCCTGGTTTCCCAGCAGCCAGATGGAGAGGGTGTGCCTGCAGTAGACTTCTGCTCCTGGACGAATCTAGTGGCGCTCTTGTACACCAAGCAGCCAACATTGTGTGCCAGGGCACAAGTACTGTGCCAAACCCTAACGCCTCCCTTTTTACAGACCAAGAAACTGAAGCGCTTAAAGATAAATGTAATGTGTAAGTGGCCATGATGGAATTAAGACCTGCTCGGTAACTTCAAAACCGGTTCTTCCGCACTGCCTAGCCTGTCTTCCAAAGCAGGAAGTATAAAGCGAAGGAACCCGTTCCCTAGCTGTGCTGCAGTGCTGCTGAAAGTGACATTTCTAGCCCCAAACATTCTAGGTCAGCCTCTGAGTTTTCTTAATAGTTAGACGACTGGTTATTCAACCTGGCTTCGTATCAAAAATTACCTGGACACCTTTGAAAATGTAGACTAGGAAAAGCAATCTCTAGTTGGCGCATAGAAATCAAAGTTTGGGGAACGTTCATTGGGTGATCCTCTGGTGTTCTAATAGTGTTACATATAAATGTATTTGTAAAAGTTCTCACGAGTACTTGTATATGTATTTATTAGGTTCAAAGGAGGCTACTTGCAGTTCATTCCTGTTGGGGGATGTCCCATCCAGTGAATTAAAATATAGGATATGGACATACTAAGTAAGATGCAATAAAGACTCACAAAAACTACTGCCTTCTAGGGACAAAGCAGAAAGGCTCAGGCAAAAATAAGACTGGGCTTCATGTTCCAATCAGAAATACTCAATGTGTGTGTGTTCAAGTTGTCAGGACTCTGGGAGATGATGTGACCGTTCCTATTCATTCTGAGTACACTGTGCAAGAGAACATCCCACACTCTCTCTGTTGCTTTCTGGATCTCTGTGACCCAAAGAGACAACTTAAGGGGAGGGAAAGGCTGTTGAGCTCATGGTTTCAAAGGTGTCAGTCCATCACAGTGGGGAGGGAGGGCACAGTAGAACATGGCAACTTCAAAGCAGGCCAGGAAGCAGCAGTCAGCTGTCTCTCTCCTGTTCCCCATTTATCCAAGGTCCCGGCCCACGGATGGTGATTTCTCTCTGAAGTTAATTCTCTCTAGAAACATTCTCAAAGATGTGCCTAGAAATATACCTGTCTCTCTTACGTCATTGTAAATCCAGTCAAGATGACAATTAAGATTGACAATCATATACTATGCACATCAAGGGAAGGTTGCAGTGAAAAGGACAGAAGAGAACGTAGCTCCCCCTCCCTCGGGAGGAAGTCTTGCATTCAGTAAAAGGAAGCCCCAAACATCAGAGTTTCAGTTCTAGGAATACCTTCAAACGTGGCAGCATGGTTGTCTAGACAGCTGAAGAAGTATTCTGATGTTGCAGTTTCTCTAAGGGCCTGTCCACTTCCACATTAGTCAAATCTGAGAACGTTCTGCCTGCCCTTGAGAACACTGAGGAGGATGAATGCTCCCTTCTTCATGAGGAAGGAACTCTATAAAATATTTGCTCTGTGGTGTCTGGGAAGCCAGAGGAATAGGACTCACCAGGAACTCACCCCTCTACCTAGGGAACAATTATGACAGCAGAGACATTCGGAAGGCGCTATTAGGAATTCCACAGTCTGTTTAAAGCTCTTGTCTTCCAGAAGAAAAGTGGCCCCAGCAGAGGCCAGCCACTGAGGCTTCCATTGGAAACAGCAGCAGTATCGTTCTCCACTTCCCACTCTTCCCACTGAAGAGGCAGATATTTTGGGAGTGGGATATATCAAGGCAACCATACACATGAGGGAATTTAGGGAAATTTTACCACATATACCCAAGGAAAGTACAGAGTCAGAAAAGTCTCAAGAAAGTCTTAAGCTTTTCCCTCAGGTTAATCCCTGGAATAGACACAAACTTCAGCATTGATTTCCAAATGAGTTAACATATTATAATATTCAGATGTCCAGTTTCAACCAAAACTAAAACTCAGAAGCATATATAGAAACAGGGAAGCCGGGCGTGGTGGCACACGCCTTTAATCCCAGCACTCGGAAGGCAGAGGCAGGTGGATTTCTAAGTTCGAGGCCAGCCTGGTCTACAGAGTGAGTTCCAGAACAGCCAGGGCTATACAGAGAAACCCTGTCTCGAAAAAACAAAAAACAACAAACAAACAAACAAAACAAAACAAAACAAAACAAAAAAAGAAACAGGGAGGTATGGACTATTACAGGAACAACTCTGGCTGAGGAGACAGCTCTGCCAGGAACGTGTTTGCTCTGCAAGCATAAGGACTTGAGACTTCGGTGTGATCCCCAGAACCCATGTGGGGGGGGGGGGGCAGGGAATCCAAATGCAGTGGCATGTATTGGGATCCTCATACCTGGGGAGCCAAAGGCGCAGGCCAATGCCGGGGACTCCCTGACTCTGCCTATGTTGCAAGTTCCAAGTATGTAAGAGACCCTGGCAAAAACATGCAAGCAAGCAAACACAACAACTAAAAAAAAAAAGGTCAAGGTAGATGGAGCCTGAAGAACAATACCTGAGGTTGTATCTATACATGCATGTGCACACATGTTCACATCAGAAACACGTACACCGGTGACACGTGATAGAATGAGAGAACACTAGGACGCTCCTGTGGGGCAGACAGGTGCTCACTGTGGCACTTAGGAACACAGCTGAAAATGTTAAGAAGAAATCAAAGGAAATTCTGGGCAGAAAAATAAATGGAAAATAATCACTACAAGGATTCAAGGTTGGATTGAGCAGACAGTGAACACAAACTAGCAGGAGCAGGATTGATTAAACTGATTTGCTGTAAAGAGTGAAGAAAAGGAAAGAGAGTTAATAGAATGGAAGGGACCTGTAGAGCAACGAGCAAACCAGCATACGTAAGCTGGAATCACCAAAGGAAAGGAGAAAGGGGAGCAGACGGGACATCTGAGCAATAGTGGCTTCACAGAAACAGCAATTTGGATGTTACTCAGATGTGTATAAGGCCACATGGCTGGTCTCACACTGATAAAACTAACTTGAAGCAGCGAGGGTGCATCTGGCTCTTGGTGGCAGAGTGTTCCCTGCCTGGCTGCATGCACACATCATTCAGGCCTGAGGTGAGGCTGAGTCTCATGGCCGAGAGCTGGTTAAGGAGCAACACCTCACGGCTGCTGGAAAGAGGAGAAGGAAGGAAGGGGGAAGGGATGAGATCTGTCTTGTCAGGGCATGTCTCAATTCCTCCAAGTAGGCACTGCCCTACTAAAGATTTTATTGTTGTCCTTCATCGCTCTGTCTTAAGATGCTAGAAATTGGTTAACTTTATCACGGAGCTAATCCATTTCCTTTGTCAATTTATCCAGCCAACCAGCACCATTTAAGAATTCTGAAAATTGCTTTCCTTTGGCGGCAGCCATCAGGTGAGCCAAGATGGGTGCATACAAATACATCCAGGAGCTATGGAGGAAGAAGCAGTGATGCGCTTTCTTCTGAGGGTCCGCTGCTGACGGTACCGCCAGCTCTCTGCGCTGCACAGGGCTCCCCGCCCCACCCGGCCTGATAAAGCTTGAAGACTGGGGTACAAGGCTAAGCAAGGCTATGTCATTTACAGGATTCGTGTCCGCTGTGGTGGTCGCAAACGCCCAGTTCCTAAGGGTGCAACTTACGGCAAACGTGTCCACCATGGTGTTAACCAGCTGAAATTTGCCCGAAGCCTTCAGTCTGTTGCTGAGGAGAGAGCTGGGCGCCATTGTGGGGCCTTGAGAGTCCTGAATTCCTACTGGGTTGGTGAAGATTCCACATATAAGTTTTTTGAGGTTATCCTCATTGATCCGTTCCATAAAGCTATCAGAAGAAATCCTGACACCCAATGGATCACCAAACCAGTCCACAAGCACAGAGAGATGCGTGGGTTGACATCTGCTGACCGAAAGAGCTGTGGCCTTGGAAAGGGCCACAAGTTCCACCACACTATTGGTGGTTCTCGCCGTGCGGCCTGGAGAAGGCACAATACTCTCCAGCTCCACCGTTACCGCTTATACACGTGATATTTGTAAAATTCATATCCAATAAACAATTTAGGACAGTCCTTNTGTGTGCAGAGGCAGGCAGCTCTCCAGTTCCAAGACTGCCTACAACATAGAGAAATTTTCTCTATTCCAGTCAGTTCATCATGGGTAAGAATAGTTCCATTTTGGTAGTGTGATTTCATTGTTTACAATCTACCTATAGGTAGTTGGCTGGTAACTGTCTGGATGTTAACATTTCACAAAGGCCATACATAACCACATTTTTATTTCTATTTATGCTATGCCATGGAGTAGTTTCCCAAAGTGATTTTGAGTGTGGAAGAAATAGTATTGTCCCTGAATAGCTGGCTTGGTATCAAAATCTAATTGATGTTTTTATTAAATTGATTTTTCTTTGGAGATTTTAAAAGGATGATTTGATTTCCAGAAAATACTAAACTCAAAATCTTGAGACCTAAAATTCTTTTCTATTCAGCTAAACAAGTCACTGTATAGAGGTTGTTCAAATCAACTAAAGTAATAAATGTCTGTTAAAAAAAAAAAAAAGAATTCTGCAAATTCTCCAAAGTTTATATGTAGGGGGTCACTAAATTCCTTCTTCTCACAATAGGTAAATCAGGGTAATCAAATGCACTTGCTTGGGTAGTTTGACAAAATTTCACACCGTGGGTCACCCAAGCTTCCAGAAGAAGCCTCAGTAACTGTAGGTGCTGGCAAATTGCTCTAGAACCACTTCTGGTACCAAAATCTGTATTAGTCAGGATTTGCTAGAGAAACAGAACTGATAGAATATATATATATGATTTATTAGAGTGGCTTACAGGTTATGGCCAGACTATTCCAACAGTACAACAATAGCTGTCTCCCTGTGGAAAGCAGACAAAGAGAAAGTGCTTCCTTCTTCTATGTCTTTTAAGGTTTTTCTTTTCCTTTTTTTTCTTTTAGGTTTTTTTTTTTTTTTTTGACTGGGTTACTCAGTGTAGCACTGGCTATCCTGGAACTCACTCTGTAGACCAGGCTGGCCTGGAACTCAGAGATCCACTTTCCTCTGCCTCCTGAATGCTGGGATTAAAGGCGTGTGCCACCACTGCCCCCTTTCATGTCTTTTATATACAGGCTGCCCCCAAAAGGTGTGACCCAGATTTAAGGTGGTTCCTCCCATTTTAAAAGATCTGGCTATGGGATGGGCCTTCTCACTGAAATGATGATTCAGTCAAGAAAAATCCCTCCCAGGGGTGCCCAGTCCCTTGTTTAATTCCAGGTGTGTTCAAGTTGACAACCAGGAATGGCCATCATGATGGCATTGTCATGTCTTGGCCTAGTTACTAAACAAAAAGAAATCAGATGTGTTCAATTGGAAAGAAGAGAGGTCATCACTGGAATCATATAGCATCACTGGGATCATATAGCATATGCTTCAACACAGAGAAGACCCCAAAGAATCTGCAAGAACTTACGAATTCAACAAAGTTACAGAGTCCAAGATTGACACACGAAAACAGTTGTGCTGCTATAAGCTAGCAACTAACAACTTTACCAGGACATCAAAGAAGCAACTGTATTTACAACAGCACACTTGGGGATAAATGGTTCATTTAACCCAGGATGTAAAACACTGTGCACTGAATACTACAAAACACTGCTGAATTTGATGATATTCAAATTCATACTTGCCAATTATAAGAAGTCTCAAGTAACCAAAGAAATCTTGAAAGAAAAAAGTTATGACTCAAACAATTCAAAAATTGACAAAGAACCCGAATAGACAAGTCCTCCATAACAAGCACATGAAAAGAAACTAACGCATTAGTCTTCAGAGAAACATAAATCAAAACAGTACAATACCGCTCGCACATACAGGGTGACAACACTTTAAAAACAGGAAAGTGCCAACTGCTGGGGATATGTAGAGGAAATTGGGTCCTTACACATTTCTGGCAAAAATGCAAAACAGAGAAGTAAAATAAAAGTAGTTTGGTAATTCTTCAAGAAGTTAAATATACAACTGGCATAGGCTCCAGCAGTCTGCAGGCAGGCAGGAAACCAGATCAGATACTTGTGCGTCAGTGTTAATAACAATGTCATTCACAACAACCAAATGGTGGGACGACCCACAACCCATCAAAGATGAGTGAATAAATAGAATGTGATATACATTTAAGTGAGTATATATTTTGCCCCCAAAATGAGTGAAATTTTTATTTATGCTACAATGTAGACTTTGAAAAAATATGTTACCTAAAATATGCCATGCCTATAACAAATACTGTTTGACTCTACATGAAATAGTGGAAGTTAAGTTGTGGGGACAGAAAAAAGAATAGTGGTTATGAAGGGCTAGGATAAGGGGAGGGAGTTCTTATTCAAGGACTACACAGTGTATATATTAATGATTTTAAAAAACTGTGTATAGGTGGTTTTAATGGCTACACAACACTGGATATTTAATACCATCCAATTATATGCCTATAAGTGAGTAATGCTAATATTACATACAATATAAAATTACTACAATATAAAATATCGGTTATCCCTATGTGTGATTTTATTTTTGGGTTCTGGGAATAGAACCACACTTAGAGATAACTGATATTTTACAAAAGTGTGTAAGCTGTCGGAAGAAAAATGTATTTATCTTTTCAACAAAAACTGTTAGAACAATTTGAGCACCACATCCAAATAAATGGACTTAGTAAGGATCCATATCTGGGGTGAGATGGACTGAATGCATATTATCCTTCCTTTCCAGGCTAACTAAAAGACATTACAGAATTTATGTCTGATGGTGTTACTCCCCAAGGACACCGAACAAGGTGAACTGGGGAACACGGGAGTTCACAACAGTATCAAAGTCAGCACTCTGTCCTCCTCTGGTAAGTTCCCAGCCGGAATGGAATGAAGGAAGCACTGGGGTGCAGACACAGCTAGATGTAGGAACAGCTTCGTTTGGCTGGTGGCTCTGAAAGAGGAATCCATAAAGCTCAGAGAGAATTGTGGGATCTTCTAGGTGCCCCAACCACCCACCCCCACCCCCACTGCCCACAGCCTTGCCTTTCCTCCCACTCTCTCACGCCCTGGCTTTTAAGACATCACAGCAATGGTAACAGCAGTGACAACAGCTGACAACAGCTGAGACCTCAGACTCCAAAACTCTAAGAAATAAAAAATTCGCTCTGTTTGATGGGTCACATGCTGAGAAAAAGAATGGATCCAAAGCCCGCCTGCCGGCCTCCTACCTCCCTATCAGCTGGCAATGGAAAGCTGTAGAACTGGGTGGTTTCTGGTCAGAACAGAAGAGTGTCTTAAAAACCACCAGAAAGCCCCAGAGAGCCCTGGGAAGAGGGATGCAGGAAAGAGCCTTCCATGACTTCTGTGAACTCACTCTACTGCCTCACCCACGTACGCATGCATCTTACCTTAATGTGTACACTAAAAACTTCGAGAACGGGGCTATCAGGATTCTGCCCTCATCCGAAACTGGTTATTGAAGAGGGCAGCACAGTTAGCAACACAGACTTTAAAACTGAACTGCCACTGGCACCACAGTTAGGATGTGTGCCTAAGTCTAGCCAGGCTAATTGTTGTTAAAATAGAAGTGCCAGCATTCCCGAAGGACGAACTAAAACTAGCATTCACACTCTAAATTTCTGGGAATATAAATCAAAATTACATGTTATATGAAGATAAAGATTTCAACTCGTGGGAAAACACAATCAATATGTTTTGCCGATGACAATGGTAAAAAGCAACTGGACTTTTAAGACTTTAAGATAACTCTCATAGAAACTGGGAACGGGGCCGGATAGATGGCTCAGTGGTTAAGAGCACTAGCTTGTCTTCCAGGGAACCCCGGGTTCAATTCCCAGCATCTACGTGGCAGTTCACAACCATCTTTAGCTCCAGTTCCAGGGTCTCCTCCACCCTCTTCTGGGGTCTGTGGGAACCACATGAGCATGGTGTACACACACACATTCAGGCAAGGGCTCATACACATAAAATAAATAAAATCACACAGAAAATGAAGAAATTGCTAATCAAAACCACTCTGAAATTCCACCCCACCCCCACCAGAATAATCCTGATCAGGAAAACATGCTGGAGAGACTATGAGAAGAAATGACCCTCCCACTGCTGATACGAGTATAAACTAGTGCAATCACTTTGGAAGGCAGTACAGAAGCTCCTCAGAAATACAAAACACAGAACTACAGTATGCCTCAGCAATACTGCCCCTGGCCAGAAAGCCAGAAGGCTCTCTGTCAACTACTGAGATGCTTGCACGTGCACATGGAGAGCTGTGCTGTTCACAAGAGCAAGGAAAAGGGACCAGCCCGAGCTGTCCATCAACAGAAAACTGGATAATAAAAACATGGCCTGTATACACAGTGGGATTTTACACAACTCTCAAGGGAAATGAAACTATAAAATGCTTAGCAACATGAATGGAGCTGGAACATTACCTTAAGAGAGGCAACCTAATCACAGATAGAGTCAAACATCCCATTTCTTAAATGTCTGTATGTGTGTAAAGTAGGGTCGTAAGGACAGGCATATATATGTCACCAGATAGGAGAGCATGGGGGTCTGGTGGGGAAGGTAATGAGGTGTTGAGAGAGATGAGGGAGGACACAGGCCCGCTATGTCAGCAAAGTGGGAAGAGAGCTGCTGAGTGTGGCTGGGCACAGGGTCAGAGGGCATAGCAAAAAGGGGTTGAAACAACAAAAACAAATTTTGCTTAGAGAAATACACAATAAAGCCTAATTCTTTATAAGCTCATAGAAACAAAACAATTTAAAAATGAGAAAAATCTATAATCAAACCACAGGCTACCAAAAAAAACGAACAGAACAGAAAAATTAACACTTTGCCACAAAAGGATGTTCAATGAAATATAATTATTTATTCAAATAAGTAAATATAAATGCTTAAATGGAAAGTGTGAGTATTCCTGATTACAGTGGAACATATAAAAAAGAAAAACAAAAACAAAAAGGAATTTGAAAATTAAACATTAATAATAAAAATGTTTAACCTCTTGGATGGGCTTAAAGGCACAATGAAACTGATGGAGTCAGTAAACCTGGGCTTAGAAAAATCAGCGGAACCCAGAGCTGGCCTATTCATAAAGATCATCAAAATTGATAAGCTTTCTAGCAAAAACAAAAACTAAACAACCCACAGAAATTAGTAGTCTAAGGAATGAGAGGAAATGTCACAGTAGAGCCGGCAGGCATGGGAAGAACAGGAAGTAGGGGACAGAGCAGAACCCACCAGTAAGTGACAGCATCTTAGGTGTCTCAGCCACAAGGGCAGCCAGACACAAACAGGAACTCCAGTCGTCTCAACCATTTACAAAATTGGGCTCATAAATTAATCATGTCAAGAATTTCGGGCCTAGGTAATAAATTGCTGAAAACACCAACAGGAGTTCTCATAGGCAAAATACTTGTAAAATATAAAACAGAGAAACAAGAACATCGTGTTAAGAACCAAAAGGAATTGGTCCCTGTTCTCAAAAAACTTAGTAAAGATGACGGTGAGTAGATGGCTGCATTTTAGGAAGAAAGGTGAACAGCAGCAGATGGGCACCATTGAACCAGAATGAGCTCATGGACCGAATGCGTTCTAGCGGGACTTAGAACCAGTCGCAGTTCACCAGCACGGGTGCCGCGCTGTCCTGGAGGCCGCACCATCCCAGGTGCCACACCGTCACGGGTGCTGATCACTAACCTTCACATCCGAAAGTGATAAGACATTTTATGTGGTCGCGGTTTACCACAATTAAAGTAGAAAAAACGAACCACTGAAATGTGAGGAGGTTTTATAAGTTAGTTTGCATTCTTTGGACATAAAATTACGTACGTGTTTAATATCAGACTGTATAGCAATCGCTCCCCTTTTACCCTCCAGCCCAGAGCTGCTGAGGCACAGCACAAGGGGAGGCTGCACTGTGTCTCGTGAAGTTGTCCTCCATATGTCTGAGAATACACACATATGCTTACTCTTAAAGCATTATGTATTCTCGGCGTTATTTTGTGGGCTTTGAAGTGATTGTTTTGAGAACTTTAACTTCTTACCTTACATGAGGATCAGTATTGAAGCTCTTCCAGGGCAAGCCTTCGGATGGGCACGCCTTCAGATGGGCACGCCTTCACATTACACTGCCGTCTCCTCACCCTCCTACCTACATACAACATTATGCTCCCAACACTCTCTATACGGGTATCACCAGGCCTTTTCTAATCAGTACTATGTTTAATAGTCTGAGGCTATGGCATCAGGTGTAAATGTCATTCAATATCTAATAAAACAGAATATAACTGTTCCTTGACTCATGATGGGTTTAGATCCATCCCAATAAGCCTATATCATATGTATGTTGAAAATATTTTAAGCCAAAAACATAATATACTTAATCTACCTTATATCACAGATTAGACAAAACCAGCCTGCCTTAATGATGTTCAGAGCACTTGCATTAATCTCCAGTTAGGCGAAATCATCTAACAAAGAATGCCAATCGAATATATTTCTTAGTGTTCACTATTGCGTGTAATGCACTGACTATTATTCTGAAAGTGAAAGTGGAATAGGGTACAAGCATCCTGTGCACCACTATGAAATACAAAATCATGACGTGAATCTCAGTGAGTCTAGGACGGCGCTGCAGGCTTGTGTCCTCTCGGTTGGTGTCTCCTGTTTACTGCACTTGGAATTGAACTTTTTTAGACGTGTAGCTTAATGTTTTTCATCAAATTAGTATTTTTCAGCCATTGTTTCACAGTGTTGCTTCTGCTCCTACCTGTACTGTCCTGTACATTCACACAATGTTATGCATAAAGGCATCCCATGGTCCTCTGGGGGTTCTGCAGCTTGCTCAGTCTCCACCAGTCAAGTCTCAAATTGTCTCTGTTTTTGTTGGTTCAAGTCCACTGCTATGCCTCCAGCAAAGTTTCCATTTTGCTTATTTTATTTCCATTTTCACTTTCAACTTCAAAGTTTCTGTATTGCTATTTTTTTTTGACGTTATGTGCATCTTTTAAAACATTGGTGCTCACTGCTGGCTAAGACATCTTTGCCAGTGTCTTACTTGTGTGAGCATGGCTTTCTTCAGTTGTTTGAGCACAGTTACAAAGACTGTGCTCATGTGGAAATATGCTCATTCTAGGTGTGCATGGACAGTCTTATCTGAGTGGCAAATTTTCCTTCTTCCTCTTTGTTCGAGGCTAAGTTCCATTTTCCTGACTTGTCCTTGTTTTCCTTTGTGCTGTGCTTCTTGTTTGGTTAGTTGGTGTGTGCATTTCTGGTGTTCTAGTATATGATACTGGCTACAATGTTTCTTTCTCTGGCTTTCTTTAAGCTGTCACCACTCCTGTTAGTTTCCACTTGTTACTGGTGATTGCTTTTTAGGATGCTCTGAAATATAAATGCTGCTAGAATCTGATACAACCAAATTAGGAATTATCTTTGAGGACAATATTTGAAGTTTGTCCCCTGAAGTCTTCCTCTGTAGCTGTGTATTTTCCTGGTGGTCTGGGAAACAAGACAGCCTATGATTTAGCTTGTTACTTTCAACATAATTTTCCATTCAGTCAGACCTACAATATAATTTTTAAAGGGTTTCTATTTCTTTCACTTGCAAATACCCCTCATCAGTGTGTTCTTCTGATCTAGTCTGGATCTGCGTTTCTGTAGACTCGTTAAACATATATCACTCTAGTATTTCCTTTGTCATCTTTCTGAGAATTCCTTTTGTCTCAGGGATCCCAAACATTCTACTTCTAAGTTATTACCAGAGAAAAAGAAGACTTAAGTCTACAGAGAAATAAAACATAGGTATGTATATTAAGAGCAGCACTATTTAGAATAGTCTAAAACACAGCAACACATAGATCCATGACTAGACAAACCAAAAAAGTGTTATTATAGCCTCATGATAAAATACTATGGCACAGAAATAGATACCATGGCAAAGAATCTACAGCCAGGATGGGCTGGAACATCTTAAGTAAATAAAGTAGCTCGTCAAATAGCACAGACTACAGGAAAGGCAAAAATAGAGAAACAGAAAATTTAAAAAATGCATTAGTCATGGCTCAGGACTGAGACAAGCATGAAGGCAGACAAGACAGGACACAATGACTAAATAATGTGGGGTTTCTTTAGCTTACACTTATGTCTATGAAATACTCTTTATTAAGAAAATGAGCTTATGAACAGTGAATTTTATCATGCATGTATCATTGGACTTTGTGGTCCATCCATTCACACATTCGTTCTCTTGCCCCCTTCCTTCATCCAGCCTGTCCCTTCCTTCCCCCAAACAATCCCCCTGTGCATTCATGTCTGGTATATTTAAAATCCAGGTTCCACCTACAGAGAAAGCATGCACTGTCTGCCCTCTTCTTCCATCCCCTTTTGAGCTCTCACCTCCCCTTCACCCTTCACCGTAGTCCCTTTCCCCCCAAATGGTGTTGCTTTTGTTTTCATGCCTTGGATTCATTTGTCATGGCCTGTAGCATCCCCCAGCCTTCAGCAGGCTGAATCAGACCTATGCTGCTACTGTGAATGAGACCACCTGGGGTGGAGTCTTCCATTCTATTGCTCTGTCACCTGCAGCTGCTCTTCTCCAAGACGCTGCTACCGCTGAGACGCTGAACCTGTCTTCCTGAGATATTCCTGAGATAGCAGACAACCTGTGGAGTTGGTGACCTAATGCTAACAGCTCTAGCAGACGAAGTGCTAACAGCTTGGCAACAAAGCATCAAGAAGCCTGGCGTGGCAGGGGATGGCTTTATAAGCACAGACTCTTAGTAAACATTGGGCCTTGATCAGAATCTGTCTTGGTCTTGTTTCTTCTCTTGCCATTTCCTCCCTTACAGCTCCAGCCTCCCACTCAGGCACTCAATTCGTGTGGCTGCGGCAGCTACAATGGTCGCTGTGCATACATGACATGAGTTTAAGTGTGCCGTTCAGAGGACAACCTTTGATAATCAGTTCTCTCCTTCCACTGTGGGATCAAGGACTGAGCTCAGGTCATCAGATCTGTGCCATGAGTACATTTACCCCTGAGCCACTGTGCAGGTACATACGTATCTTTTAAAATCTAGATTCCACAGATGACAGAAAATTTGTGACATTTGTCCCCTATTTGTTCCTAAGCCAGTCATTCATTTCAAATCAGATTTATTTTTCCTGTAGAACTGAATGTCTAAATAAAGTTAAGGATATGTCCCTGAGGAACAAAGGGTGGGGTTGGTCAGTCACTGACAAGTGTCTGCCACGTGGTTGCTGAACATTTTTTTTGTATTTCAATCTCTTTCCACTGTCTTTACTTTTCCTCAAAACACCTGTGAGTCTGTAAAAGAAACTGCGACACGCCTCCCTCGACCAGCAAGAAAGACACGCCACCACCAGGATCTTCTCAGTCAGCTTTATTCTGGAACATCTTGATAGTAGATTCCCAGGACCCTAGACAGCAGCAGAGCTGCTGCTTTTATACTCTCCCAGGGAAGGGGGGAGGGTGTCGTAGTGGTTGCGGATTGGTACACCAAGCTACACCTCATTAGCATATGGCCCATTCATTGGTGCCACAAGCCGCACCTCATTTGCATATTGCCCATTTGGGAGGGGCTACCATTTGAGGAGAGCCTGAAGAGGGAGCCGGGGTTTCCTGCAGCCGGGGTTTCCCAGAGCCCGGGGCTTCCTACAAGAAACCAGTATGTTTTACAGATGTGAAGTTGTAAGGTCCCTGAAGGAGACCCCTACTCGAGTCTCGGGAGTTCGCGCACCCAGCAATGCACACGAGGTAGTTTATTCAAGGAGCTCCGGGCTGACACGTACCTCACGTGGGAAATAGAGGAATCGACCACGAGGCTCGAAAGCTAGGAGTTTATATAGTAAATGGGGTAGGGGGTTGGGAAAATTGGGGTAGGGAATCGGGGAAATTGGCTTGGTTTTACATGATTGGCTAGTTCAAACACCAGCAAGAGGCCCGAGGTAGCGGCAATCCCACTGGGGGTTTGCCTTAGTCAGCCAGGCAGGGAGGTGCCAGGCCAAATGGCCCATTACTCTCTTTGAATACCTTTCCTATCTCTACAACTGGTCAGTTCCCAGAATAAGTCAACACCTTTTGTTGACTTGCCTGTGCATGTCTCAGGCCTAGGTCTACAAACCTTAAATCCTCCTCACCAACTGGTGTTTAAACTATAGGCCTCATATATTATTTTCTTTCAAAGTCACTTAACCACTGCTTACCAAGAGATGAAGCCAAGACTTAAACTGATATCTTTCTGATACCAAATGATGGTACTGTAACTAGATAAAATGAAGATAAATTAATTTATAATGTTTTTTTAATCCAACTATTTGTTTAGAAAAAATTCCAGTTCCAACCTTGATGCACCTCAGTGGAATCACTGAGAAAGCATTACATTTATGCCTGATTATGTTTTTTTTTAAAAAGTGAGTTTATTGGGACTCATAGTTGCAGAGAATTACAGTCCATAACCATCATGGTTAGGAGCATGGCAGCAGGCAGGCAGGCTCTGGAGCGATAGCTGAGCCCTTATATCCCATCCATAAACATGAGGCAGAGAGAGAGAGAGAGAGAGAGAGAGAGAGAGAGAGAGAGAGAACTATTTGAGAATGGTTGGGTTTTTGAAACCTTGAAGCTGGCCCCCTATGACACACCTCTTCCTTCCCAAACAGTTCCAACTGGAGACCAAGCATTGAAGCAGATGAGCCCTCTGGGGACCATTCTCTTTCAAACCACCATGCTTTCCCCACAGAAAGAGGATATTTAAATTTCTAGAATTGAATTCAAAGATTAATATAAAGTGTGGTATCCTGTTAGGGTTAGGCACATCTCCTCTCTCTGAGGCCAGACCAGGCAGTGCTCTGCTGTATGTGTGTCCAGGGCCTCGTATCAGCTCATGTGGGCTGCCTGGTTGGTGACTCAGTGTCTGAGAGATCTTGAGGGTCCAGGTTAGTAAAGACTACTGGTCTTCCTATGGGGTCACGCTTCTCCTCAGCTTCTTCCAGCCTTTCCCTAATTCAACCACAGGGGTCCCTGGCTTCTGTCCATTAGCTGGGTGTAAGTGTCTGCTTCTGTCTCAGTCAGTTGCTCGTTGGGCCTCTCAGAGGGCAGCCATGCTTGACTCCTGTCTGGAAGCACACCATAGCATCAGTAATAGTGTCGGGCTTGGGGCCTCCCCTAGAGATGGATCCCAATTTGGGCCAGTGACTGGACCTCCTTTCCCTCAGTCTCTTCTCCATTTTTGTCCCTGAAGGTTTTTGTTGTTGTTGTTGTTGTTTGTTTGTTTGTTTTTTGAGACAGGGTTTCTCTGTATATCCCTGGCTGTCCTGGAACTCCTCACTTTGTAGACCAGGCTGGCCTCAAACTCAGAAATCTGCCTGCCTCTGCCTCCTGAGTGCTGGGATTAAAGGCGTGCGCCACCATGCCCTGCTGAAGTTCTATTTTTAACAGAAACTGGCTCTACATAGTATTGCTCATATTTTTTTATTGGATATTTTCTTTTTTCTTTTTGCCTTCCTTGTTAAAAAACAATTTTGATTAGATATTTTCTTCAATTACATTTCAAATGCTATCCCAAAAGTCCCCTATACCCTCCCCCTGCCCTGCTCCCCAACCCACCCACTCCCACTTCCTGGCCCTGGCATTCCTCTGTACTGGGGCATATAATCTTTGCAAGAACAAGGGTCTTTCCTCCCAATGATGGCCGACTAGGCCATCTTCTGCTACATATGCAGCTAGAGACACGAGCTCAGGGGGTACTGGTTAGTTCATTGTTTGAGTTAATTTTATATCTAGCTACTGCACTGAAGCTGTTTATCAGGTTTAAAAGTTCTCTGGTGGAATTTTTAGGGTCACTTATATATACACTATCATATTATCTGCAAATTGTGATATTTTGACTTTTTCCTTTCCAATTTGTATCCCCATGATCTCCTTTTGTTGTCGAATTGCTCTGGCTAGGACTTCAAGTACTATATTGAGTAGGTAGGGAGAAAGTGGGCAGCCTTGTCTAGTCCCTGATTTTAGTGGGATTGCTTCAAGTTTCTCACCATTTACTTTGATGTTGGTTACTGGTTTGCTGTATATTGCTTTTATTATGTTTAGGTATGGGCCTTGAATCTTTCCATGATATTTCCATGACTTTTATCATGAAGGGGTGTTGGATTTTATCAAATGCTTTCTCTGCATCTAACAAGATGATCCTGTGGTTTTTGTCTTTGAGTTTGTTTATGTAGTGGATTGTATTGATAGATTTCCATATATTAAACCATCCCTGCATCCCTGGGATGAAGCCTACTTGGTCCTGATGGATGATCAGTTTGATGTGTTCTTGGATTCGGTTTGGGAGGATTTTATGAAGTATTTTTGCATCGATATTCATAAGGGAAAATGGTCTGAAGTTCTCTTTCTTTTTTGGGTCTTTATGTGGTTTAGGTATCAGAGTAATTGTGGCTTCATAGAATGAATTGGGTAGAGTACCTTCTGTTTCTATTTTTTGGAATAGTTTGAGGAAAATTGGATTTAGGTCTTCTTTGAAGGTCTGATAGAACTCTGCACTAAACCCATCTAGTCCTGGGCTTTTGTTGTTGTTGTTGTTGTTGTTGTTGTTGTTGTTGTTGGGAGACTATTGATGACTGCTTCTATTTCTTTAGGGGAAATGGCACTGTTTAGATTGTTAATCTGATCCTGGTTTAACTTTGGTACCTGGTATCTGTCTAGGAAATTGTCCATTTCATCCAGGTTTTCCAGTTTTGTTGAGTATAGGCTTTTGTAGTAGGATCTGATGATGTTTTAGATTTCCTCAGGTTCTGTTGTTATGTCTCCTTTTTCATTTCTGATTTTGTTAATTAAGATACTGTCCCTGTGCCCTCGTCTGGCTAAGGGTTTATCTATCTTGTTGATTTTCTCAAAGAACCAACTCCTGGTTTGGTTGATTCTTTGTATAGTTCTTTTTGTTTCCACTTGGTTGATTTCAGCCCTGAGTTTGATTATTTCCTGCCTTCTACTCCTCTTGGGTGTATTTGCTTCCTTTTGTTCTAGAGCTTTTAGGTGTGCTGTCAAGATGCTAGTGTATGCTCTCTCTAGTTTCTTTTTGGAGGCACTCAGAGCTATGAGTTTTCCTCTTAGGACTGCCTTCATTATGTCCCATAAGTTTGGGTATGTTGTGGCTTCATTTTCATTAAACTCTAGAAAGTCTTTAATTTCTTTCTTTATTTCATCCTTGACTAAGGAATCATTGAGTAGAGTGTTGTTCAGTTTCCATGTGAATGTTGGCTTTCTATTATTTATGTTGTTATTGAAGATCAGCCTTAGTTCGTGGTGATCTGATAGGATACATGGGATAATTTGAATATTTTTGTATCTGTTGAGACCTGTTTTATGACAAATTATATGGTCAATTTTGAATAAGGTACCATGAGGTGCTGAGAAGTAGGCATATCCATTTGTTTTAGGATAAAATGTTCTGTAGATATCTGTTAAATCCATTTGTTTCATAACTTCTGTTAGTTTCAATGTGTCTCTGTTTATTTTCTGTTTCCAGGATCTGTCCAATGATGAGAGTGGAGTGTTGAAGTTTCCCATGGTAATGTGTGTTCTTTTGTGACTGGGTTACCTTACTTAGGATCCAGCTACACCACCCCTGGGCATAGACCCAGAAGATGCTCCAACATGTAATAAGGACACATGCTTCACTATATTCATAGCAGCCTTATTTATAATAGCCAGAAGCTGGAAACAACCCAGATGTCCCACAACAGAGGAATGGATACAGAAAATGTGATGCATTTAAACAATCAGGTATTAAAAACAATGAATTCATGAAATTCTTAGGCAAATGGATACTCAGATTTTTGAATTTGGTTTTTAAATGTTGGTTGGTTTATTTTATTTCTCTACCAGAAGATCCTCTCTATATATGTGTATCTGCACAGTGTGTGTGTGTGTATATATACATCCATGAGTATTTGTACACACACACATACACACACACATCCCCTTTCCATTCATTTGAAATAGCCAAATTTTACAACCTCCACTTAGTCTTTTCAATGACCTAATTGAACATTTATTTTCCTTCCTGTGATTTATGGAAATCACTAGCTTTTTCCCTCTTTGTAGTGTAAGAGTCAAAGCTTCCCAGGACACAAGATGCTTCTCCAATAGAAAAACAGCAGGGTTGGTTTTTTACATTTTTTCCCACAAAAGTAACTGTTGCATATTATAGAAAAGCAGACAAATAGGGGAAATTACCCAGAATCCTCCCACCCTTTAAAGTGTGGGTGTATCTCAGATGCCCTCCCGCTGCAGATTCACCCTGTAGTCTGTGCACTCACTGCCATGTCTTAAGTAATTTCTATGTCAACATACAGCATTCGTGTCTCATAAACTTCTTTCCATTCTTTACACTTTAAAGCCACATCTTTAACGTCTCCGTCTCTCCAGGCTCCTCTGACTTGACTTTTTTGGAATGATAGCCTCCTATAGTGCAGAAACAGAAAGTGTTACTATTTCATTGTCTGTCTTCCCCAAGCGGCTACAAGCACCATGAGAGCCAATATGGACACCTACTTTGCCCGTCATTGCATGGCCTGCACATACCCTGGAACATAGCAGACATTTGTCCTTGAAAATTATTTTTTGAGGTGCCACTGTGTGCCACCAAATATAAATGTGTTGAATAAATGAATCTCTCATTGTCAATGGCCACTTGGTAATCTGTCCAGTATTTATTACTGTGCTGTACACATCTCAGCCCTTTTCAGGACACTTAGATTGTTTTCAATTTATCGTCGTGCTAATAGAGCCTTAATAAGTGTCTGAGCACGTGACATTCCAGTATTGCAATTATTTCCTTGTAACTGTTTCCCAGAAACAGAACTGCTGAATCAGAACCACAACTCTAGAGAGAGTATGCCAGTCTTTTTCTGTAAAAGTCAGGTGAGATAACGCACATCTGTAACCCCAGTACTGTACTCAAGGGGCTAAGAGGAAGATCATGACTTTGAGGCCAGCCTATGAAACAACTTTCTCAAAAATAAGTTTTTTGCTGTTAGTAATAGATAAAAATAATGTAATGTTTTAACTTGCATTTTGTTATGTCTGATTACTTTCGTATGTATTTTTTGTATATTTATCATCTGGGAAGCAGTACCTTTCTAGTAGTGTAAATGTTCCCAAGCTAAGAGACAGGTAACATGATAGGCAACACATGGATATATTATATAAAAACTAACTTTAAGATATATAAATAGAGTATTTTGAAACAGTCCTTTTATGTAGTCTGGATTGGCCTGAAACCCATGATGTTCCTGATTCAGTTTCCAAAGTGCTAGGATTAGACTCTTAGACCACTACACCCAGCACTAGAGCTAAGAAATGAGTTTATATTCCAATGGCAGCTACATTAGTTAATATGCCATTAACTAATATAATTAGTTAATGCACCACCAATCAAAGAACATACATTGGCTGGACCTAGGTCCTGTACACATATATAGCAGCTGTGCAGTTTGGTCTTCATGTGGGCTCCCAAAATCTGGAGCAGTACTAGTACCTGACTCTGTTGCTTGCCAGGGGATCCTGTTCCCCTAACTGGGCTTGTCTGGTTTCAGTGGGCGAGGATATGACCAGTCCTGCAGTGACTTGATTGCATGTCATTAAAAAAAAACATAATACACCTGAGTTGCTGGCTCAATGCTTAAGAGATACTCTTCCAGAGAGCCCAGGTTTCATTTTCAGCACCTCAGAGGCAGGTAACTCTGTTTCCAGGGATTCTGATGCCCTCCTCTGGTCACTGAAAGCATTGCATGCACACGGTGCACAGATATACATGCAGGCAAAACACGCATACACATAATTTTGTAATGCCATAATAGAAACTGACTCCTCTCCCAGGAGAGTGATCCAGGTCTGTAACAGCAATCTACAATGTCAGTGACTTTGTGTTCCGCTGTGTGGCTTTTCTCCATGCAGTCTCTATATTATTATATGCCAGGAACCCTGGGTCCCATGTGGGTCCCATGTGGGTCCCAAGTGGGTCCCGTGCTTAACCACATGCAGTCTCTATATTATGGCACCCAAGGTAGCAGTTTCACAGTTCAAACATCAGGACAAAAGGAAGGACGCGACCAGGGGCGAATGGTGCATCCTATTTGTCTCTTAAATTTTCCCAGGTCATTTTCACTAATCACCTACTGGCCAGAACTTATGTATATGGAGATCAGAAGAGCTAACCAATACAATCTCCATTTTGAGCAGTAAAATTCTATTGATAACAGTAAAGATAGGTTTTATGAAATTACCGGTAGTTCCTGCCAATGGTACTGTAATTCAGTTCAAATGATTTACAAGGACCTTATATATTTTTAATCCTTAAATATGGCTTCTGACAGATGCTATAATGTCCAACTGACAAAGAAGACCAGACTCAGAGGCAGTTGTTCAAGCAGGCCTCCGTGATCTGAATACACACAGAAACTAGCTCCATAGCGCCATAGCTGACAAGGACAGACAAACTCTCCGTCCCCAGACTGACTCACTATTTTTACTTTTTTTTTTCCATGTTAGGGCAGCAGTCAGACTACAAAATATTGATTTCTATATTTCCATTTACTGAGCACCTACTAGTATACATGAAGTTAGTGGGTGATTGGCAGAAAGTAAAGACAAGGGGTTTTTTTTTGTTTTTTGTTTTTTGTTTTTTTTTAGAAATAACACAATTTAGGGCACTAGTTACTTTTCAGTGCCTGGCCATCAGCAACAATGGAAAGGTTGTTTCTGGCCCACAGTACCAGGAATGACATCAGTCTTTCTTGGTGAATAGAGTGTGACAGGGAGAAGCAGTTTCACTTCACCAGGAAGCAGGCAATGAGAACTCCAGAAGATGCCAAGGCATATGCCAGTTATCTACTTCCTTGAGCTAGGCTCCACCATCCATCTTTGATCACCTTCCAAAATGTTATTAC
Organism: Mus minutoides; assembly: GCA_902729485.2. Taxonomy (NCBI): domain Eukaryota; kingdom Metazoa; phylum Chordata; class Mammalia; order Rodentia; family Muridae; genus Mus; species Mus minutoides. Next base: position 86,184 of record LR754091.1, read on the forward strand.
ATTCTGGCTGCATCAAGGGGTAACCCATAATAAGGCTTGAGCCCTTATGATCTAATCATCTCTGGAAAGTCATCAAAGACATAAACAAAGATTTGCTTTGCTAATGTCCTAGCCATGTCAACCCAGTCATGTTAACAAAGAATACTGCCCATCACAGGTAGAATATGGACCCAGAAGACACTCAAGGAGGAGGCTGCACCTAAACTAGAAGATACTCATGGGGTTTCTCAAAGTGACTTTTCCATTAATTAATTATTTATTCACTTTATATCCTGATTATAGCCCTCCTCTCCCCCCAGTTTCCCCTCATACAGTCTATCCCTTCCCCTTCTCCTCTGAGAAGGTAGAGGCTCTGCCAGGTACCAATCCATCCTGGCTCATCAAGTCACTGCAGGACTAGTCATATCCTCGCCCACTGAAACCAGACAAGGCCAGTTAGGGGAACAGGATCCCCTGGCAAGCAACAGAGTCAGGTACAAGCACTGCTCCGGTTGTTGGGAGCCCACATGAAGACCAAGCTGCACAGCTGCTATATATGTGTACGAGACCTAGGTCCAGCCAATGTGTGTTCTTTGATTGGTGGTTCAGTCTCTAGGATCCCCCAAGGGTCCAGGTTAGTTGAATCTGTTAGTCTTCCTGTGGAGTCTCTATCCCCTCCAGGTTCCTCATTCCTCCCTCCAACTCTTCCACAAGACTACCGAGCTCCATCTAACATTGACTATGGATCTCTATATATGTTTCAGTCAGCTGCTGGGTGGAGCCTCTCAGAGAACAGTTATGCTAGGCACCTGTCTACAAGCATAACAGAGTATCATTAATGATGTCATGGATTGGTTCTTTCCCATGGAATGGGTCTCCAGTTGGGCCAGTCATTGGTTAGCCATTCCCTCAGTCTCTACCCCATCTTTGTCCTTGCACTTCTTGTAAGCAGGGACAGATTTGAGATCGAAGGTTTTGTGGGTGGTTTGATGTCCTTATCCCTCCACTGGGAGTTCTACCTGGCTACAGGAAGTGGCCACTTCAGGATCCATATACCCTCTGCTAGGAGTCTCCGCCCTGTCCCAGGTCTCTGGTATGCCCTAGAGATGCCCCCCGACTCTCCCAGACCTCTCTCCAGGGGCTGCCCCTTCCCTTCTCCTCTCTCACCCTGCTCCTCTCTCCATCAACCTCAGATCACATCTTCCATGGACCCTCCTTGTTATTTGGCTTCTTTGGGTCTGTTGATTATAACTTGGTTATTTTGTATTTTATGACTAATATCCACTTATCAGTGAATACACACAATGCATCTCCTTTTGGGTCTGGGTTATCTCACTCAGGATGATATTTTCTAGTTCAGTATCTCTTCAATATAGTACTTGAAATTCTAGCTAGAGCAATAAGACAGCTACAGGAGATCTAGAGGATACAAATTGGAAAAGAAGAAGTCAAAGTATCTCTATTTGTAGATGATATGGTAGTATCTGCTGACTGCACAAAGAGTCTTTCTTTTTCTTAGAAATGTTCAGACCTTCAGTGAAAACTACTTAACAATGAATGCAAAAGGTCTCCTCAAACAGGTTGGGGGACGGGCCACATTGTAACTGCTTCTCAACTGTGATCTTCCTCAGGTGGCCCTGCTAACATGACTCTATATACTTTGAAGGTTAAACAGGTAGAAAAAGGAAAAGAGACCTTCTTACTATGGAAGTGTATATAACAATTCTTTGTTCAGTTAGTTTTTATTAAGCTTGGCTTTTTCCCTTGTTTCTCATAACTTACGATGAAATTTAGAGCTCTGTGTTACACACTGTCTCTCCTATGTTATACACTCTCCTATATCACACACTCTATCTGTCCTATGTTATACACTCTCCTATATCACACACTCTGTCCTGTTATACACTCTCCTATATTCCACACTCTATCTATCCTATGTTATACACTCTCCAATATCACACACTCTATCTGTCCTATGTTATGCACTCTCCTATATTACAATACTCTATCTCTCCCATGTTATATACTTTTCTATATTACACATTCTATCGGTCCTATGTTATACATTCTCCTATATTACAATACTCCAAAGTTATACACACTATTCTATGTTATATACACTCCAATGTTACACATGCTGTTTTGTTTTTTGTTTGTTTGTTTGTTTGTTTGTTTGTTTTTGAGACAGGGTTTGTCTTTGTAGTCCTGACTGTCCTGGAACTCACTTTGTAGACCAGGCTGGTCTCAAACTCAGAGATCTACCTGCCTCTGCCTCCCAAGTGCTGGGATTAAAGGCATGCGCCACCACTGCCCAGCTTTTAAAAAAATTTTTTTTAAGATTTATTTATTTTATTTATATGATTACACTGTAGTTGTTTTCATGCACACCAGAAGAGGGCCTTGGATCCCATTATAGATGGTTGTGAGCCACCATGTGGTTGTTCATGCTATCTGTCTTATGTTATATACTACTATATTACAATACTCTATCTGTCCTATGTTATACACACTCCTATGTTACAGACACTATGCTATGTTATACACTCTCCTATATCACACACTCTATCTGTCCTATGTTATATACTCTCCTATATTACACACTCTATCTGTCCTGTTATACACACTCCTATATTACACACACTCTCCTATGTTATACACACTCCTATATCATACACTCTATCTGTCCTATGTTATACACTCTCCTATATTACACACACTATCTGTCCTATGTTATACATACTCCTATGGTACACACACTATTTATTCTATGTTACACACACTATCTATCCTATGTTATACACTCTCCTATATTACATACACTATTTGTCCTATGTTAAACATACTCCTATGGTACACACACTATCTATCCTATGTTATACACTCTCCTATGTTACACACACTATCTATCCTATGTTATACACTCTCCTATATTACATACACTATTTGTCCTATGCTATACATACTCCTATGGTACACACTCTATCTGTCCTATGTTATACATACACCTATGGTACACACACTATCCTGTTATACATATTCCTATATTACACGTGCTCTATTCTATGCTATGCATACTCTAATGATTCATAGTCTCTATCTCATCTTATGCATATTTCTACATTACCTATTCTCTTATGAGGAAAAATGCTGTTTGTTTAAAGGAAAGACAATTCTCCATAATATAGATTATTTTTAAAAGATAATATTTCGAGCCATATTTCTTGTATAAAGTTACTATTAAAATCAACAAAAAGAAAAAATAAACAGTAATTATTGTTTGAAGGACAAATGAAGGTAATGATCTATTACCCTGTATATTTTAGTGAGCAGTGATGTCCCTAGAAGCCCCCAGGGGGCATCGTAGCCTTGTTTTTCCTAAGTGCTTGTGCTAACACTGCACAGGACAGGAGCCACATTAACAAGAAATGCCTTTCTCTAAGGTAAAATGAGAATGAATGATATTTTGTTCTTAATTTATGTTATCTTGAGCAAGTATTTCCAATCTGAAATAGCTATGAGTTTAAAATATTTTTATTGAAATAAAGCATTTTCAAATGAAATAACTCATAAACCAAAATTTTAACAAATAAATTGCAAATTTTACTTTATGTAAAAAAATTGACATAAGAAGTCAATAATACATGCCTTAAATATATATGCACACACTATAAATTTACTGTCAAAAGAATAATCACCATGAGTAGTAGCAGTTTCCTTTCAACTGTTAATAATTTGTGGCCTCTAAAACAATATTGTCTAAGCTTATGTTCTCTGATTTTTTAAAACAAGAGTGTTACATTTATACAACTGACAAACACTTTTGAGATATTTAACAAAACATCAGGAGTGCAGATGACAGCACACTTTTCAGCTAATATCAAATAATTCATATAGTTAAAAACACATTTTCAGAGGCTGGAGATACGGCTCAGTGGTTAAGAGCATCTGTACACAGAGCAGCTCACTAACTGCCTGTAACTCCAGTTCCAAGGATCTGACCCCCTCAGGCCTCCATAGGAACCAGTACACATCATATATGTAGGTACTCACTCATACCTATAAAACAAAAATGAAATTCTTAATATGTATATATTATATTCCTTAGGTCCCTGATAAATATAATTTAATAGTGAGTTACTGTAATGTCTATGAAATGAAAAATAGTTAGTGGAATATGCTGCCTGGTTATTTATTTTTCAGTAAAATAAATTTGTTTACATCAATATCCTATGTAATTGTATATATAATGAGTGTTTATATTTAGGCATAATATAAATTATTTTGAAAGTATATATTCCAAATTTATCAAACTATACTTTAGAAGTAGATTCTCATAATCATTTATAGGGAATGATTTTGTAAAGAGTTTTTAAATTCACTTTATTTACTAAATAATCAACATAATTTAATTGAAAGTTCAGTTTGCAATTTAGCTGCAAGTATTTCATCTTTAATCTTCCCGAATTCTATGTCCCAGTGCTTTATCGTGTTATCTCTAGCGTAAGATAAAAAGGTTCTAACAAAATTCTACACTGAGATGTACTTAAGATACCACTTGGAAACAGCTTCCTGTTTACACTCACAACACCTTAATTTTTCCTGAAGTTTTTTTTTAAGATTTATTCTTTTAAAATGTGTGTGTGTGTGTGTGTGTGTGTGTGTGTGTGAGAGAGAGAGAGAGAGAGAGAGAGAGAGAGAGAGAGAGAGAGAGAGAGAGAGAGATGGGTGTGAGTGCCCACAAAGGCCACAAGAGGGCATCAGATGCCCTGTGGCTAGAGTCACAGTTGGTTGTGAGAGTCTTCACAGGGGCACTGAGAACTGAAGCTGGGCCCTTTGTGAAGAGGAGGAAGCGCTCTTAACTACTGAGCCGTTTCTCCAGCTCCTTTTACTAAAATATTGGTAGAAATTCTCCGGTCTGAATGTAAATCGAACAATAAAAATGACTTTTAAGACCTTCTGTTATTCCTCTTTATTTCAATGAGATTACTTTTTTTTTATGTTAAATGTGAAGTCCACTTCAAAAAGATTCCAATTTTAGGAAGATTTTTGTCATAGGTTTCACTAGTTTTTTATTATTGCTGTTTGTGAGGCTACAACTGAAACTAGACCTCACCTACGACTGACAAACTTCAGACCTTCTAGTAAACTTTAAAAAGAACTTTTCATTCTTTGTAAATTCCATATTATACACCCTGATCTTGCTCGTTTCCTGTCCCTTTGCATCCACCCTGGACCCTTGCAATTCCGCCTCCAAAAGAAAAACAAACGAACAAACATCTCTTCGCGGAAGCTGCAGTGTCACACAGTGTCACACAGTACACCCTTTTGAACAAACAGCTCTACTTGAAAAGTTTATTCCAATGAGTCACTTGTTCCAGGCCTCTCTCTCCTCTGCTACATTATCAATACTGGCTGGATCCTTACAGAGACTCTTCTCGCATATCCTGTTGTCGTCCTGTGTCATGGAGATCCTGAAGCTTGGTTCTGTAGCTACCGGCCCCTTCACACCCTCCAGCAGTTCACAGATGGGGCAGATGTTGAGGTGGGCAAATTCAAAGCTCTTGATCTGGGCCTGGGGGGTGGGGGGTGGGGGGTAGCTGAGTTGGTCAGCACACCATCTCTCCTACACCCACACTAACAGGGTGAGCTCTACAGCACTGCCCCGCCTGGCTCACACAGTGCCTCAGCTTGCAAGGGGCAAGGATATTTCTCTTCTCACACCCTCAAGGGCCAACTCGCCTGCACCTTCACCACCAGGGCCAGCTCTCCCAAATGCCACAGCTAGTGAGCAGGGGCCAGCTCTTCACAGCTGTTGGTCCCAGGCAGCAGCGCAGACCAGAGACATCCACGAGGCCTTTGGTGGTATCATGGGCATGACATCCACACCGACCTTTGCTGCTTCACCGCCACAGACCTAGACATACTAGTATCTCAGTGGCGGAGGCAGCCAGGACCTCAGCTGGCAGGACAGGCTACTCACATCGGGCCACACATTCCTCTCCACCCTCACGTCTCCAGTTCCACCTCTCCTCATACAGCTCAAAGCTTCTCTTTCCCTCCCATTTCTCCACCACAAACGTGCACAAGGTAGTCATTCAGTCATACCTGCAGTGGGTCACAAGACAGCAGGAGGGCCTCTGGATGTCCCCTGCCCATCCGCACTGCACTCCATGGCGGAACTCTTGTCTGATTTTAAGGCCACACATGCTAGGGTAACACTTTGCTTCCTGTTGTATATAAAGACACCCACAAGCAAACTAATCTCTACAAGGTTTATTAACCCAAGCCTCCGGATTTTTCACTGAAAATATTAGGCAAGAGTATCCTCAATGTATTTTTTTTCTAGTTCATAAAAGTTCCGTGCCTTTTAGTAACTGAATGGAAAACACCTTAAAATCTTAGGGCTTTAGTTAAACATGGTGACACACACATTTAATCCCAGCACTCGGGAGGCAGAGTTCGGCAGATTTCTGAGTTCGAGGACAGCCTGGTCTTCAAAGTTATTTCCAGGACAGCCAGGGCTATACAGAGAAACCCTGTCTCAAAAAACAAAAACAAAAAAACAAAAACAAACAAAGAAACAAAAGAGCTAACCTGATCTACCTAGCCAGTTTGAGCCCAGCAAGGGATACACACACACACACACACACACACACACACACACACACACACA
>LR754093.1:0-72590 GCA_902729485.2 Mus minutoides
TCCTTCTGATGCTAGATTTAAATAATTCACAGATGTACTGTTTGTTTTTATTTCCTTTTCAGCAAGATCAGATTTTACTTTCTCCCTTACCCCTAAGAAAAAGCATCTGTTTGGGATTTCTTAAGTTCCCAAGGCTAGCTCTAGAGTCTGAAATTAGCTGATGCATGGGAGGGAAAGCCACGTGATTGCCCCTCTGCCTGCCTACCTACCTCCAGGCTATTAAGGTTACTGCTGACTGCTGACAGGAAGAACAGCATTCTACTTCAGATTTACTTTACTCCTGGAGCAAAGGGAGAACATGGAAAAAAGCAGGATCGGACCCACCTGCTCTTCCTGTGTTTGTTTGGTTGGTTTTGTTGGTTGGTTTGTTTGTTTGTTTTTCGTGCGTTTTTTTTTTTTTGGGGGGGGTGGTAACACAGAAATCTTTCTTTTTCAAAAGCTTTGAGTTTCTTGAAGTCTAAGAACACATGTCTTCATGGCCTTATCATTTTTTAATGCTCTGGAGATTTCTGCTGCTAATTGGTGTTTTTCTTTCTATGTTAATGTTGTAAGTAAATAGACAGGAGTAAGATTTTTAGTTGTTGCCCAGTTTTAGCTCATGGAAAATTACGTTTGTTTTTCATCTTATTACATGTCTGGTGAAGACTAAAATAAAACATCATTTATCTACCACTGATTTTGCATTCCTGAGTATTTGACAAAGGAAAAGGAAGGAAATGATAAGACTTACCTTTCAGAACATATGGTTGAGTGTTTGTTTTCTGTAATTTATGACATTGGGCCCAAACTCAAACTGCTTTTTTTTTCAAGTAATTATTTTTGTCTCCTTTTATAAAGATTTATTTATTTATTTATGTATATGAGTACACTTTCAATGTCTTCAGACACACACATCTTCAGACGCATCCAACCCTATTACAGATGGTTGTGAGCCACCATGTGGTTGCTGGGAATTGAACTCAGGACCTCTAGAAGAGCAATCAGTGCTCTTAACCGCTGAGCCACCTCTCCAGCCCCTCAAACGCGTTTTATCCCAGGTCTCAACATGCTCTTCTTAAAAAAAAAACAAAAAACAAAAAACAAAAAAAACAGAGATGAGTGAATTAGTCAATTTTTTCATGAATGTAACCAAATTCTTTTTCTTTCTTTTTCTTTTTTCTTTTTTTTCTTTCTTTTTTTCTTTTTTCTTTCTTTTTTTTTTTTTTTTTTTTTTTTTTTTTTTTTTTTTTTTTTTTTTTTTTTTTTTTTTTTTTTTTTTTTTTTTTTTTTTTTTTTTTTTTTTTTTTTTTTTTTTTTTTTTTTTTTGGTTTTTTTGAGACAGGGTTTCTCTGTGTAGCCCTGGCTGTCCTGGAACTCACTCTGTAGACTAGGTTGGCCTCGAACTCAGAAATCTGCCTGCCTCTGCCTCCCGAGTGCTGGGATTAAAGGCATGTGCCACCACACCCGGCGTAACCAAATTCTTAACAGCTTTAGAAAGAAAACTTTTATTTGATTGATTGATTGATTGATTGATTGACCCATGGCTTCAAAGGACACTGTCCCTGGTCAGCTTGCCCACAAGGTTGGGCAGAATATCACAGCAGCAAGAGTATGTGGCCTTGGTACATGGGAAACAAAGAGAGGTGAACTAGAGATGGTGCCAGGGTAAGAAATAGCCTCAGAGACACTTTCCAAGTGACCTGCTTCCTCTAACTTCCCTCCACACCTGTTACCACCTGAAAGTCATGCTATCACATTATGAATCTATGAAGTGATTAAAAGAAATTGATTAGGTCAGAGCCCCTCTCTGGAAATAACATCAACGGTTATAACCACAAGTGAGCCTCACTTGAGGATTTTTAAAAATTCATCCTATTGACACTCAAGTTAACCTCACAGAGGGCATCTGACACACCGTAAAGTAACTTTTTTTTTTTTTTTTTACACACCATTGATTTGGTAAAGTTTGCAAGACTCTGAAAATTGTCACAATCAAGGTTGGCTCTTCAGGAAAAACATTTTCTAATTATGCAAAATAGAAAACTTTAAAAATACTACCATGAAAGTATCTGTCTAGTTAAGTAGCCGGGCGTGGTGGTGCACGCCTTTAATCCCAGCACTTGGGAGGCAGAGGCAGGCGGATTTCTGAGTTCGAGGCCAGCCTGGTCTACAGAGTGAGTTCCAGGACAGCCAAGGCTACACAGAGAAACCCTGTCTCAAAAAACCAAAATAATAATAATTTTAAAGAAGAGTGTTTTTTCCATTTTAAAAATTTTGTTTTACTTTCAGAGAATTTGATACCCATATACAATGTCTTATGATTTCTTGACTTACTGAGTCCAATTTTAAAAGTCTTTATTCACATAGATGAAGGACCATCCACTAAAGAATGGACAATCAATAAGAGGCCACAACCCTGACTAAAACTGACTCTCCTTACCCCCAGCATCTTTCAACTATTGTAGTTTTCAGTAGGAGGGAGGATCCTGGGAGGGTCCTGTGAGCATTTCCTATGCATGGTGAATTGTTGACTGACAGACCTTGGGCCATGGTCTCGAGCATGTGAGTGCAGTGGTTATGTTATGTCCAGAAGACACTACTTTAAGTCTTCACCAACAGCTCTTGCAATCTCTCTGCCCTCTCCTCTCCAATGCTCTCTGTACCTTAGAAGAGAGTGAGATGTAGATAGATAGATAGATAGAAAGTGTTGAGTGCTTCACTATCTCCTATTCTAAGTATTTTTATAAGTAGTGAGTTTCTGTATTAACTGCATTCCACTGCAGTAGGAGGCATCTCTGATGAGAGTGAAAAGCTGTATTCATTTATGTTTATAGGGAAAGTATTTAGAAGGCAGATTGATGCTATGCCTACTTGGCAAAATAATAGTAGTACGTTTTCCCCAAAGGCACAGGACTCTTACCATTTAGTTAGGAGGATAGAGGACTTGGACAAAGCACAGTAACACAATATGAACAAAAACTTGTTTCCAAACAAAGAAATGTATAAAGCAGAATTTGACATTAGAAACAAAAGATTCATGACTGGCATATGTTGGAGGGAAGTGTTCACATTATGAATGTGCCTAAGAGGATGGCAGAGATATGGGGAAGCCAGTCCACTGACAACCTTGAAAATGTTTGAGGTTTTGTCTTCAATCTTCTGGCTAAAAACCGATCAATCCAATTACTGTTAAAGTCAGAAGGAGTAAAATAATTAAGACTACCTACCTGGATTTTCTCCATAAGAAATAGAGAAAGAAAGGTTGCAGTGTAAGGATCCATGATTTGTAAAGAATGATACCTCAGACTCAAATAGTATGCAATAGCAAAGAGTGTTTATTTTGCAGAGAACCTGCATGCAGAGGTCCACCATATATCATGATGGAAGATAGAGGTGTGGACTTTACACGGTCAATTTAAAGCCTATTAGGGAAGGAGTGAGTGACTTTTTCCTTCATTGGTTCGTTCTAGCTCCAGGTGTAGATGTCTTTGTGATTCGTTAAAGTTCTGAAGAATTTTGAAGACTTTTGCTGATTAACTACACTTGGCTCAAACTAGGTGGACAGCTCCTGATTGGGCACCTGTAAAGTTGGCTCAGGCTAGGTGGTGAAGCAGCTTCCTGATTGGCTGTGCATAAGGGGTGGTTTTTCCTGGAACTGACCTGTTTCGGACTTTTCAGTTCTAGGAAACAAAAACTTAGGCCTAGTCTCACAAAGTACCAGTGTGCAGCCTGTCATGGAGTCACCCTGGTTCTGGCTAACTCTCAGCATGAATGTTTGCAAGGTGGGATTGACTTTTCATATTTTTTTGGTGATCCCTCATTGAGATGCAGAAGGCTTGGGAGATATGGCCTGCAATCAAATGCAGGGATGCTCAGGCAGGCTGGCTGTGTTACTGAGCACAGAACTCTGACTTGACTAGGCAAAGAGAAGACATTACGGTTGCCTGCTCCCACCATTCAAGTAAGAAGCTTCAATTATATAGAAGCTTCCTGTTCTTGTTTTTTATGTCAAGAGTATTCCATCAAGTATTATAACTATAAAGAAGGTCAACAGATTTTAAGAAACAAGAAAAACATAAAAATCAATAGAATTGTAAGGAATGATGTAAAAGTAAAAATTTTAAATTCATTCATAATAACATAAAAAGAATAAAATACATCACAATAAATAAAATTAAAGCAGCAAATGCACTCTATGTAAATTACAAAACACCATGAAATATATTTGAAAAGAAACAAACAAATGTTCATAGATTAGAAAAGTTAATATTGATTAAAATGGGTATATTCCCTGCTGATCTGCAGATTAGGTTCGATAACTATTAGAACTATAGCTGCATCTGCCTAAACATATTAAATAAAAATAAAATAACAAGCAAGGAAGAAAGGAGAAAGAAAGAGAGGAAAAAAGAAGAGAGAAAAGGATAGGAGACAAAAAGTTCTGTACCCTCTCAGAGGCAAAGGGGAGGGGGCATGGGGTGAAAAAATCTCGGAGGGGGAACCGGGAAGGGGGGCAACATTTGAAATGTAAATAAATAAAACAATTTTTTAAAAGGGTCTATCAGATATCCTAAAATAAGTCTCAACAATATATGACTGGAAGGAAAGCTTAAAGATGCATTCCTGTGACCTGAAATTTGACAGAGGACTTCTAGCCATGAAGCCAAAAGAACTAGCAACAAAAGAAAAAAGGAAATATTTTGAACATCTTCAAATATTAAACAATATGAAAATGTTCTCATACAGAATGGGGGAAATCATTTTAAGTGATACATGCCCATAATACATAAATAACTTACAACTCAAGAATAAATATGAATTAAAACTATTTAAAAGGGACAAAAGCTCTAAACAGGCATTTCTGAAGTGGAGATACAAAACTAGCCAAGACTGTAGGTAAGAGCTAAATAAGCATGAGGACATAAGTTCAAACCCACACCACCCACACTAGAAGCCAAATTTTGCCCAGCATACCCCTCTAACTGCCACAGACTATCCCCTTTTTTGGGTCTCCTATCTGTGTGGAACGGGTCTCTGGTGGCAAGTGGGCGAAGGAGTCTGTGAATGAATGACAAACAGAGACTACACGAGAGTGTGTGTAGAATCTGAGTATAATGTCACAAAGTGAGCACCAGTCTTATATAATACAGAAAACAAAGGGGTAGGATGTCACAGCAGGCAAAGAACATTGAAGTTACCTGACACAAAACAAAGGAATGACTTCAAAAGGACTTACAGGAACCAGGTAATATTTACAGTAAAGATAAAACAGCCCTGCCTAGGGTCAGCTAATGAAGGGTAAGGATTTCATACCCTAGTCACAATTTGTGCTACTTCTTTGAGCCTTGTGAAAGCTAGCACCAGGGGGTTCTGCTCTAGCAAACCTTCTCATGAATAATGTAATACCACAACCCACCTATTTCCTAGGCCTTGGTAAATTCTTGCATGAGTGTAACGTGGCTGTTCTTTTAAGTATCTGTAGGGAATCTCCATTTGTCAGAAGAATTCACCAACTTGCTTCTAATATGCAATGTAGTCTGCTATACCTGGCTGTAGTGAAGATTCCTATTTCAGTGGGATTCCCTAACTCTATCATGGTAAACCCATCTATTAGCTAGGTCATTGTATATACCCTTGTTTGGGTAAGACTGGCTACTGTCCTAAGAAAACACTCTGCAGACCAGCCCTGAGCTATTCTAGCTCTGTTCTTTGTAATGCCTAATTAGTTTCACCCATCTCTACTAGAAGTAAATTTGAATGTTACTGAATAGGTAACCTTCTTACTGAATTCCTACTGAATTCCAAATTTGTTGGCTTCAAGGATTTTCTAGGATGTTGCAACACTGGTGGAGGCCTACCTATGTCAGAATTCAATTTTTAAAGACACTTAAAATAAAACAATACTGAAAGAGAGCACGTGGTTCCATACACTGGACTAACTCGGGGATAGGGTATGAGTATACGGGTTATGAGAATGCCAAGGTTCCAGGAAGTTGAGTTTCCTTGAAACTCTTTGCCTCATGAGTGCTTCCAGGCCTCTCGGTCTGTCAAGCAGACTTCACTGGAGTGTGAGTAACCACCTTGCTGTGGTTACAGGAGGACGACTGTGGCTTGGAGCTGCCAGCCTAGCCCTGGGTTCAATGAGAAGCCCTGTCTCAGAGGAAAAAGGCAGAGAGATACAGAACAGGGCAGCCGATGTCTAATATACTCCAGCTGTTGTGTATAGTGGCACATTCAGAAACACATACAAATATACAAAATAAAAATTCTTGAAATGCTCAAGAAGCATATAATACTCTCAACACTATCACTTATCAAGGGGACTTTAATGAGAGGATACTGCATACTCTCAAGATGGTCAGACTCAACAGACACTAACAAGAACGCAGAAAACTTAGAGCCCTCATGCACTACAGAGGCAATGAGAAGCACTGTGGCTCCTCCATATAACAACCTTGAAGAGCCTCAGAAAACGATCTGCAGAACTGTAGAGTGCCTTAATGACCCAGCATTTCAACTTCTTGTTGCACAGCATGGAGAAATAAAAAGTTATATGCACACAAAAGCTAAACATTATTATAGAATTAGTATTCAAAACAGCCAGAAAGTATAAAAACCCAAATGTCCCTCAAGTGGCAAATAGGGAAAAGGGGAGTCACAGTACTGGGGATCAGGTTTCTGTATGCTGCGGTGTGAAGTCCTGAGCTCATTGTGACTATTGCAAATGTCTAAGACTGCATGAAAGCACACTCATATTTATATCATAAATGAGTGAAGTGTACCTTAATAAAGCATTTTAAAATGTATTTACCAAATCAGTTATCTGAGAATAAAATTGAGCTATTAAAGCTGACACATTATACCTTTTCACCTAATTCTTCATTGCTCTGGTCAGAGTTACAGCATAGTTACTCTGATAATACAGAGCACACCAGAAATCCTATTCATGTCTTCAGGACTTTGGGAGAAAATTGTTACGGCTTAGTTTGGAACTTAGTGTTCTTCACTGACTACCTTCCTATCATCGCAAGAATAAAGAAGCAACATGAGTTTCTGCCCCCAATAACATGCTGCTGCCATGTCTCCCATCTTCTCGGAAACACCTCGCTGGGAGTGTTCAACTTAAACCAGGCCTTTCCCACCATCCTCTCACATAGATAACACTCATGCTTGCACATACAGCTATGCACCACACACTCTGCCCTTCAAATTTCACTGACACCTAGTAGGCCCTTTGATTCTTAGAAAAAGTCGTCTTAGAGTTTCTATTGCTGCAATGAAACAGCATGACCAAAAAGCAAGTTGGAAAGGAAAGAGTTTATTCTTCTTACACTTCTACATTGCTGCTCATCACCAAAGGAAGTCAGGACAGTAACACACAGGGCAAGAACTTGGAGGCAGGAGCTGATGCAGAGGCCATGGAGGACTGCTACTTATTGTTTTGTTTCTCCTGGCTTGTTCAGCCTACTTTGTCACAGAATCCAGAGCCACCTGCTCTGGTGGCATCATCCACAGTAGGTGGGTGTGTCCCTCCCTCACGCATCACTAATTGAAAAAAATTGTCTTATAACTGGATCACATGGAGGCATTTTCTCAACTGCAGCTCCTTCCTGCTTGATAAGTCTAGCATGTGTCAAGTTGACCCAAAACCAGAGGGAACTCCTTAAAAACAGCCCATAACAGTGACAGACGGATGGATACCAGAACAGGAAGAAGAGGTGAGTATGTAGGATATGGAGGCAATGCTTTTGCACGGCTTTGTGAATAAAAATAATAATAAAAATAATAAATTAATTTGAGTTGTAATTTTTCTTATTTTTCATCTTGCTTGTATGTCAACTACTCTGCTTCTCACCAGCAATTATAACCTCTAAAGTACCTTCTCTCCCTGCCTCCTCTGTGTGTGTGTGCGTGTGTGTGTGTGTGTGTGTGTGTGTGTGTGGTGTGTGTGTGTGTGTGTGGTGTGTGTGTGTATGTGTGTGTGTGGTATGTATGTGTGTGTGTGGTATGTGTGTGTGTGTGGTGTGTTTGTGTGTGTGTGTGTGTGTGTGTGTGTGTGTGTGTGGTGTGTGTGTGTGTGCGCGCGTGTAAATCCTCTGAGCACTCATGTTCTTTGATCATGTTATGTTTTCCAAACACATCTTCTGTTTATAAGAGTAGGCACTGCAGTACTTAGCCCAAAAGGTGATTCTAAACAGAATAATTTTAAGACCCAGAAAACATGCACATTAAAATTTAAGTTGTAAAGATCTTTTATGTTTAAAACTGAACTAAGATAATATTAAGCAAGTAAGTAAAAGTTTATATGGTCACCTATCCAAGTTTGATCTTTTTTTACAAGTGGAATAATAATGTTTAAGATTCAGCTTACAACTGAGTGAAACAAATTAGTTTTCACAATGCCCCTATTTTGTTATCCTTTTATAAAATAATGGGTCCGTGCTAATTCTGGTAGTTGGGCTATTTTTATATTTGACTATAAAAATGTTTCTCTCTCCAGTCCTTACAAAGGAATTGTATCTTTGCTGGAAATCTGGAGTTACTGGGGAGTCCCAGATCAGCATGTCTTTGTTATGCTGAACTAAAAACGGTTTTCCTCGAACTTCTGCCCCCTTGTCTCTGTGAATAAATAGAAATAATCCTAAGTTTCAGCTCAGACCCAACTGAAATTGGCAATAAAATGTGCTTCAAAATTGTTTGCCTTAAATTAAATGGACAATGAATGTACAGGACCTTTCTAACATATCCATTAAAGACTTCATCAAAAAAATGAGTGCTTGACTATGAAGAGGAAGATACCAGCAGCTGAAAGAGAAAGGCCACATGGGTAGACAATCTCCCACATATTTTTATGGCAGCTCCTTACAAGGACAGACTTCAGCTGAGCTCCTATCTGACAAAAGCCAATGAAAGAACTGTTAGTGGGAAACAGGGACAGCTAACTTGCTAGATACGGAAAGGAGACACTTTGGGTGCTTCTTCCCTCTTGAAAAAGGAAACATTTTCCTCTCCATTTATGCCAAATAAGCCACCAGGAAATAAAACACACGGCATCAACTGCCTTGCTCAGTAATGCACAGATACATACTCTGTAAATAGAAGGCCACCTAATATGAAGCATTGCCTCAGACACCAGAGCCTGATGTGACCTGACATAGCCTTTGCCCGTTCTGCAGGAAGTTATCCTCAAGGTTATAGAGTAAAAGGCCTGGGTCTCCCTGTCTTCCAATTGAAATCTACTTCTGTTTGCACTCTTGACAAGCAAACAAGACCTCAGTTTTCAGATGGATGCGGGCCCATAGCAGCTGAAAGCACCTCCTTTGTAGGAATGTGATAAATGAGTGCTGCTGCTCGCCCTTATTTGCTCCTCAGAACTAGAAGCTGAGTGTGAATTTGAAATGGATCCAGAGCCTGACTCAACATCTGTACTTCAAAACTATCAGGTGATCTATGGTGTGTTTCCAGTGGTCGTCCTCTGGATCGCCTGGCTTTCAAATTATATTGACTTTCAAACTGTAACTCACACTCTGCTTATAGAGGAAGGAGATGTGGAATTGTTGACACAAGCAGATATAATGCTTGTAATAAAATAATTCACTTGTTTCTTTTATGTCTGTCTGTTTAAATTTTAACTACAGAACACTTGAGGATGCGGGAAGGTTTGCACACATTAAAACTTTTTATGGATTTTGGTGGGTTTATTCTATGGGCTTCCTATAGTCATACTGCTTTAAATATGTTTTAATCAACAACTAATAAAATAAACCTTTTGATATTTAGGTTTTTAAAAATTTATTTTCTTGCATGGGAGAGGTAGATACAGTTTGCTCTGAGTGTAATCTGGTAAACTGATTACTGTCCAGTGAAAGATCACAGATATAAGAGTGTGTGGGCAGCATAGGTCAGTCTTAAAGGAAGGAAAGAAAGAATGAAGGAAGGAGTGGAGTGGGAGGGAAGAAAGAAAGGAAGAAGACCAAGTTGGATGGGTAGAAAACAGGGGGCGGGTAGATCTGGGGAGAGCTGTGGAAGAGGGTTAATATGATCACATGGTATAAAACTCAAAGGACTAATTTTTTTTATTTTAAAAATAATTTTGTTTTAAAGACTGCTCATTTTTCATATTAGAACAGAACATCACAGTACTTACTGTAAGTTGGTATTCCAGATCTTTTTCTTTTCTTTTCTTTCTTTAATACACTTACAAAGGCCTCATTTTCTTTTTAAATAGATAGCCAAGAACACTGTGATGGTTTGAATATTTGCGCGGTCCATGGGAAGTGACACTTTTAGGAAGTGTGGTCTTATTGGAGGAGGTGTATCCTTGTTGGAGGAAGTGTGTTATTGTGGGGGTGGGTCACATAGGCTCTCCTCCTATGCTCAGACTCCACTCAGTGTGGAAGAAACCCTCCTCCTGGCTGCCTATGGAAGAGATTCTTTCCTGGTTATCTTGGGATCAAGATGTAGAACTCTTGACTCCTCCAGCACGCTCGACCTGCACGCTGCCATGCTTCTCGTCATGATGATAATGTCATGATGATAATGTACTAGACCTCTGGAACTGTAAGCAGCCCTAATTAAATGTTTACCTTTATAAGAGTTGCCTTGGTCATAGTGTCTCTTCAAGACAATGGAAAATCTGACTGAAATAAACACTAATAGTTTTTAATGAGAATGAGTGGGAAAGAGTGAATGAGTTGCTCTTAATATTTGTATTATAAATATAAGGCAAATTAAGATAGATAGGAATTATATAGCTTTATGTTTTCTTAGATATTTTCTTAGTCTTTCTGGACTTCAGATTCCCCAGTAATAAAATAGAAACAAAGTCCTACATTTTTATCAAATGTGAATATCATTAATTTTAACATACATTTTTATTTTATGTACCATAAAACAAAATCCAACTTAAATCCTGATGCAATGCTTTCTTACCTTTTGGAGCTGCTATTTTATAGCTATTTTAAAGTGTTTGTCTAGCCTTCTTTTAGACACAATCATGCATTTGATTTTATGACTTGTCTGGGTGAATGGTTCCTTTTAATAAGAAATAAACAGCTATAGCCAAACTGTGCATTCACATGGAATAGGAACCATGTTCTTCCTGCTTGAAAAATCATTGTGTCCACCATCAATTAGAGATGCATCTGAGGTCAATGGTCTTGATATGTGGAGAACAAAAGAATGCACCCCAGGCTCTACAAACCATGGAATTACATTATCATTGATATAAATAACTACAAGTATTTATGATTGCCATAATCATTTGTCTATGTGAGTATGCTATTCTTTGATAAAAGTGAACATTTACTTTTTGCTTTTCTCTCCAGCAGTTGTTCTGTTTTGTTTTGTTTTGTTTTTCTAGAAAAATGCTATCAGCAAGCAGCTGTCTTATTGCATCCTTTACTTTTGTGCCTGTATCTATCAAAGTCTTCTAGGTAGTATGGACAGCATCACTCCTGGGCAGTTTTGCCTCTAAATAAGGAGGCTGGCTTAACAGTGACTCTCTCTGTGATTGACCCACAAGTACAGCCAAGGGTAATCCTACTTGATTTCCTTTCAACCTCTACCTCCTCCTGTGACAGGAGACCTTAAAAACAAAACAAACCAGATCATTCCATCTGTCAAGCTTTCAAACTTTAAGGCTTTGTATAAATTCCATGAAGCTAACATAGTCTAACTTGATGGCCTCATCCAACCAAACATTGCTCTGAGCTGCTCCTCAGTCAACAGAGGCATCTTATGGGTTCAGCAAGGGTTTGCATATACAACAGTCCTGTTCAGAGGCTCATAGTGAAAAGTTTACAGTGCTCTGTATTTGTTAACCCTTCGGGGACATCAAAAAATATTAAACTACCTGATATCAACTCCTAGGGATGAACTTTGAAAGATCATACTTCAATTCTACCTATCCAAGTAATGAAATACAGTCTGAAAAAAAAATGATGACTGTCACTTTTTTTTTCAGAAAAATAGACAAGATAAACATTAAAACATAAAGCCATATTCAGTTATTGGCAAAAATATTATGTGCATTCCAGTCCATGAAGTAAAATATTAGGTAGATCAATGTGTTTATGATTCTCCTTTATTTTCAGTTTTGGGGTTATCTAGTGACATATTTCCACACTGTCTTCTGAGCTCTTACTTTAGGAGTTGCTTGTCTTCCTTTGAAAAACCTAGCCATACACCATCCAAAGGGAGCCCACAAAGAGCATCAGCACGTGTACTAGGAATTCCATCTTGACATGCGTTCCTTTGCTGCCCTCTACTGTGAATATCTGTAATTTGTAGAAGGCCGTCAGAAGGTAGGATAATGGGCTTATGAACTGAAAAGGAAGAATACTGAGCAAAACACATTGTGCTCACTTAGTCTGGAAAGAGAAACTTAAAGGAGTTGGAGCTAATCTTATAAATAAACTATGTGAAAAGTGGCCACTTTAAGCAACCATCATTAAAACAGTGTTCCAAAACCATGACACAGGAGGCTACATGGAGCCAGCTTGTTTCTGTTGTGGCTAGAAGAAATCATATCCAGATAATAAGATGGGATATTTTCATTCATAAGAAAATAACTGAAAAATCATAAAATCTCAATCTTCTCTTTCTAAATGTCATATTTTTTTGCTGAGAACAGGAGGACATTTATTTTTCTCTTTTATCAAAACTAACATAGGACTTGTAGTCAAGTGCTAACGAAGCTTATACATGGACCAATTGCTCATTCTTGTTGTTGTTATTGCTTGCTTGTTTTTTCTGCACTGGGAATTGAAACTAGGGTTCACATGTGCTAGGCAAGTACTCTACCCCTGGGCTGTATATACAGCCCACCAATTTCATTTTGAGCAAAAGCACAATGCTCATTATATTTATTTCTATCTTTCCTTCTTTCTTCCAACGAGTATTTACTGAGTTTACATATGTGCACAGTACCCTGTAAAGAGTCAGTATTAATGGACAGGTTCCTGTTCTTATGGGATTTGAGGTCTGAGACATCACAAGTATTTAACAACAATTTTAGGACTAATTAGTTATTGGATATAATTTTTGTGGTTCTATTAATAATAATAGTCTTCTTAGCATATATATATATATATACATATATACATATACATGCACATGTACATATACATATACACATACACACACACACACACACACACACACACACACACACACACACACACACAAAAAAAAAAAGGAAGGGAATTTGATGTAGCCAAGGAGGTATGGAAAGGTTCCTGTTCTCATGGGACTGGAGGTCTGAAACATCACACGTATTTAACAATAATTTCAGCACTAATTAATTACTGGATATCATTTTTGTGGTTATATTAATAATAGAATACTTAACTAATATATAAATACATAATATATTATATATTAGATATTTATATATTATATGTCGTATTAATATAATATATGAATATACTATAATATATAACATGATGTTATCGATGTATAATATATTATATACTATATATTTAATGTATAATATATATTAATAAATATAATAATATATACATATTGGAAGAAAATTTGATGTAGTCAATAACGGGCAGGTTAGTATAGTAAGAACTAGCAGGAATAAACTGGGACACGTGCCTCTGGGGAACAAGCAAAGCATGTGGGACTCTAAACTACCCAATCAGTCTTCTTTATATACAAAATGGACATCTTAGTAATGGAAGCCAACAAGTTTAGTGCTTTCATTTCATCATTTACATTTTTGTATTTTCTGTCATTTTGTCCTAGTCAATATTTGATGGAATAGAAATTGTGGTAAATCACATGATTTCTGGGAAATTTGAAATGTGTAGTGTTCCCTTCCTTCCCATTTTTATTGCTTTGTAAACAGTTTTATTTGTTCTATATCTTCATTTATAAAATCAGAAACTATATCAAATTTACAACTTACCTCAAGCTCTAGGGTTTTGTGTGTGTGTGTCCACAGGTAGACCATACCCTGTTATTCTCAGCCCAAGAATGTCACAGTTACTTTTTTGCTTAAGAATAATCACTCTGCTGTCTAAATTGGGACAAGCAGAGAGCAGTTTTTGTTTGTTTGTTTGATTTTGTTTTGTTTTTAATGGAACACTGTGTACTACCATTAAACTTAATGCAGGCTTGGAATGAGAAGACTGGACATTTTGAAGGACTTTTTAAAAGTACAATGAGAAAGATATAGCACATTAATTGGATTGGACTGTGTAATGGAGCGACTGGAGTTGGACTGGAAGGTAAAAGCATCTCTAAAGCGCTGAAGGAAAATGAAATATTACTCCTTCTAAGTCAAAACAAAAAAGGTACCTTTTCCCTGCTCACATATAAGCCATGTATACAGCCCCAAATGTCAGCGTTCTAGCACATTCCAGGCCCATGCTGTATTAAACTGGCACTGAATATAGGTCTTCTGTCCTAATTAGATTTAGCTGTCAGCTTGACACTGTTTAGAATCCCCTGGGAAAGGGACATGTCAACCGAGGAACTGCCTAGATCAGATTGGTCTGTGTAGGCACTGTCTTGACTAATGATTGATATGGAAGGGATTCACTTACTGTGGTCAGCACCTCCCCTAGGCAAGTGACCCCGGGCTCATATAAGAAAGTTAGTGGAACCTAGCGCTTGGACTAAGCCAGAAAGTGGGCCAGTAAGCAGCACCTCAATGATTTCTGCTTTAGTTCCTGCACTGACTTCTGTCAATGATGGGTTATGACCTGAAAGTATAAGCTGAAATAAGCCCTTTCTTCCCCTAAGTTGTTGTTTGATATAGTGTTTATTCCAGCAACAGAAAGCAAATTAGAATATCCTCTCACTAAAAGCATCAATATATTAAAGCTATTTAAACAATATGTATATGAACAATATGTATCTGTTGTTTATATAAGGGTATGTACTTATATTTACATGTGCACACAAGTATAAGAATACACATGTATATGTATGCATATACAGCTATATGTATATGTGGGTGGGTATGCATCTGAACTTGAAAAACATGGGAATGAGATTGTAGCTGCCGAAACAAAGCAAAAGGCAAGTTCAGTGATATGAACCTGTTCAATAAAACCTAAGAAAATTATTATAGATTTCATTTTAATCTATAAAATAGTACTAATTGCAGTACTTAGATCATTTAGCATATTACTAGTACTGGATGAAATAACATATAAAATATTTAAAGCAGTGCTCAGCGCATGCTTAAATAAGAAAAGGGGAATACATCTGTATTCATCTGCTGTTAATAAGAATTCAGCCCTTCCAGAGCTAAAACCATAATGTACATTTGGGGCAAAATATATCACCTGGGATTTATGTGGTAGTTGCTGGAAATGTAATCCTACATAATCCACTAATGCTCACAACCAGCCATGAGAATTTAACACAGTGTCTTTGTGCTTTGTG
This sequence comes from Mus minutoides, assembly GCA_902729485.2. NCBI lineage: Eukaryota > Metazoa > Chordata > Mammalia > Rodentia > Muridae > Mus > Mus minutoides. The sequence goes on from LR754093.1 coordinate 15,382, forward strand.
CAGGGTTGAAAAAAAAGGAAAAAAAGTCAGCTGTGAAAAAAGCCCACTGGAAAATTTTTGCCATAAATTGGTCCAAAGACTATTAACGATATTTTCAAGTAAAATTTAATTAAGAAGCCTCACAATCCCCAAGTCATTGTCCTGAGCAAAGAGAACACTGCTCTGCGTGTAGGGAGCTTGAACTTCAAATGTCCTCCTCTGGCTTAAGTGTCCTCCTCTGGCTTTGTTCTCAGTTGGTGGCGTTGTTTTGGGAACTTGAGGAGGTGAGGCCTTGGTAGAGGAAGTGGATCCCTGGGGGAGTGTCTTTGAAGTGTCCTGGCCTCTACTGTTTCCTGGTCACTAGGAGATTTGCAGCCTCTGTGACACAATTCTGCTATAATGATATTCTGCCTCATTCTAGAGTCAAAGAAACAGACCCAGCTGACCTTTGATTGAAATTTCTGAAACCATGAGTCAAATAAAGCTTTTCTTCTTTACAATGCTTCTTTGCATATCATCAGAACAGTGAAAAATGACCAGTGGAGTATTATAATGAATGTTTAAAAGCTGCAAACAAAACAAAACAAAACAAAACAAAAACATGAACCAAGTTGCAGGAGTCTGCCCACCACCAACAGAAGAACCGAGTCTAAAATCTTCACATTGAAGAGGTTCAAAAGGATTGCAAAAGAATCTATATGATGAAAAAATAAAGTGGGGGCGTGGAAGCAGGCAGATAACTGTGAGTTTAAAGTCTATCTGGTTTACTTAGTGAGTTCCAGGATAGCCAGGTCTACATAGGGAGACCCTGTACAAACAAAACAGAACCAACAAATTAAAACAACCAAAACCAAAAGAAAAAAGAAGGACAAAAAAGGAGCAAAAAAATTGACGGTATCATAACATAGAACAAACTATAATATAAATAGAAAAATAGACTCAGACTGCTTAAGTGGCAGAACAAATTTCAAAAAGAGACTTACTGGGCCACATTAACAGAAAGCAAGAACTTCACCTTCCACAGACTGTGAACACCACCACCAAACAAACAAACAAACAAATAAAACAATAACAAACAAACAAAAAATATTGCACTCAGGAATAGATAAGTTTCAGAGATAAAAGACCAAAAAAAAATAAAAAATAAAAGACCAAAAACAAGAAAAGCTCTTCTACAGATTATGGCTTTAATGGAAACCACTGTTATTCAATTGTCCGTCCTCTGTTGGGGCCAACAGTCAAGAACTACTGACTCCGCACATGCACCTTCGGTTGAACTCTTGGGGATTTATGCTTTGATCCTAAACTTACTGGAAAGCACTTCTGCTTGTTCGCAAACAGATAAGATATATGAAAGAAAGAAACAGAAAGAAAAATACTTTCCCAGTTTCCTTCTCTGTTGCTGTGAATAAACACTGACCAAAATCAACATGGGTGAAGGGTTTTAGTTTGCAGATTAAAGTCCATCATTGAAGGAAACCAAGGCAGGGACTCATGGCAGGGGCTTGAAGGAGAAACCATGGAAGGCACAGCTTATGGGTTTGCTTCCCCTGGGCTTACAGGCTTGCTTCCCCTGGCATGCTCAAATCCTTTTTCTTTATAGCCTAGAGTGCCTGTCTAGGGATGGAATGGCACACAGTGGCCTGGTTCCTTTATCCTTCAACATCCATCAAGAAAATACCTCACAGACATGCCCATAGTCCACTCGGATGGAATGGCAACAATTCCTCCATTGAAGTTCCCTCTCCTCAGACAACTCTAATTTGTTTTGGGTTGTCAAAAATTACTCATCATGGTACATGGGTGAGAAATAGAACTAGGTGAGAACTATGATGTGTCCAGAAGCAATTTCAACGCTACAACCATATGGAAAAATCACACAAGGCCAACAGCATCACGGAGATTTGCAAACAGCCAGGCTAAGAATGGGGAAAGGCCAAGATGGCTGTCATTTGCACGGCAGCATACCAGCAACAAATGAAGAAAATGAATTCCAGAAATACACAGAGTTCTCTATGAGTCCTTGACTGAGTTCCATTTTAGGCATTTGTTATGAGCAACTCTATTGCACCAAGCAAGGCACAACAGGAAGAGTATAAGTAAATCCATCCCAAGCCCACACAGAGTTGAGAGATACTGAAGTTATCAGCCAGGGAGAAGATCCACTGCTACATTCACAAGGCACACAGGACAAATACCAGAAAAGTCAAGCCTTTGTAGTGAGGCTTGGAGTCCTAGAGTGGTTGCTGTTGTAAACCACCCCAGACTCTAAAGACACACCTTAATAGGACAGAGGGGACTTGCAGGCAACTGCTTAGCAAATGTCTAGAATATTTAAATAAACAGAATGAAAACACTCTACAACGTAAAAATCACAATATCCAGCATCCAAACAAACAAACAAAAAAAAACAACAACAGTATAAGACATTGAAAGAAGCACAAATGCTTACACCACAGCAGAAAGTAAAAGCTATAAGGAGATTCTGAACTGTCAAGTACAATTGAATTGGCAGATAAAGACACAAAAGCATCCATTATAATTATGCTCAAGGATTTAAAGAGACTTGAAGGACACTTACAAAATAACAAATGAAATGTCTAGCTTTGAAAATGCAATGCCTTGAACAAACAGTTCACAGGTGTGATATATCAGTAGATTATAGTTTCCAAGAGAAAAGAATCATTGAATTTCATCAGAAAGTTACTATGCAAACAGAAGCATAAAGAGAAAAAAAGAAAACCTACTGAAAATGGACTTTTTTGAAATATCATAGAGTGTAATTTCTATAGGAGACTCAGAAAGAAGCGACAAAGAGAGGAAATGGACAATTTTTAAAGAAGTAAAGGCTGGGAAACTATGAATTTGATTGATAATCTAAATCTCTAGATTTAAGAGGCTTAATAAAGTAGAGCTATATTAACACAATGAATATTATTTCTAAACACATCACAATCAACTGGCTGAGTACCAACATTCAGGAAAACACTTGAAAAAGCAAATGACCGCACAAATAAACACCCTGGGACACAGTATTGATGGGCTCAAACAAGCCCACCACAGACCTAGCTTCAGAAACAAGTAACCCAAAGAGGAATGGGAACACATTGTAAGGCACTGAGAGAAAATTCCTATTAATTTAAAAATTTCTATCCTAACAAAACATCATTCCAAACTGAATTCGAGACAAAGATGTTTTCAGAAAAATAAAAGCTAGGAGAATTTGTTCCCAGAAGAAATGCTTCATAATTAATGCTAGCAACATTCTTTGGACTGAAGGAAAATATTTCCACACACCGAGACAGCAGAAAATAATAAAGGGGAGCTGCAGTGGTGGAGCTGAGACAGTCCACTCTTCTACCTAGGGCTCTTCTCGTGCCCTTCTTGCCAAGAATGGAGAGGGCAGACAATGATGAAAATAGGTAGAATTTTATTTGCCTAGAAGGAGTTAAGAATCAAAACATGAAGTAGAAACTCTGAGACCTAGAGACAAAAACCAAAATGTCTGTGTTACAGCTCCATGACCTCAATAGGCGTCCTGGCGTCAACTGAGAGATTATTGACAAGCAATGCAGCTCTAAGTGTTAAGAGGGTCTCAGGATACCAACTGAGAGCATCCATTGCCAAGCAAGTATGTAGAGACCAGGGCATCAAATAACAGAAGAGGTCTGACCGGCCCAACAAGTCTTGCCCTGTAGCTCAAAGTCTGAGGTAGTAATGTTGGTTCTTGAAGCAGAAGGTAGCTCAGAGGCAGGAAACAAACTCCCAACATATAAAGCAGGTGCAATATTTCTGTGAGTAGAAGCAGTGAGACGCTGATGTTGCTAAGTCTGCAGTGAATCTTTCTCTGGCAAGTCTTAGAGTTCTGTCTCACCCCACGCCCACTTCCCCACCCCACCCCTGAATCACAGCTGAGAGCTAGAATCTGGATAGGATCTGGAGTCTGTATGGGACTCCATCAATTTCAGACTCTGAAATTTCCTTCTCTTCCTCCTTGGAGCAGTTATCTAATGTGCCTCTCAATCCTGAACCTTTAGGCCCTATTTTATAGACTCAGATGGGCTCTGATTGGCAGGGGTATGGGTCTATGCAAATGAATACAAGATGGAACCAATCAGGAGTTAGCTGTTAAACCCTGACCCTTAGAGTATTTTTCGGTTTGAACTTTCTCCTCTCCATGTCTTCCTAGATGTTGCACCCAAAATGGGGAAAGTGGAAGGAGAAATGGCTGAACTAAATAACCAATCATTACTTTTTTTTCTGTTTGTCACCCTACCCGGAACCCCAGTTACTACCCATGAAAAGCAGCCTGTTGGACTTAGAGGGCTGAGCTTAGGTTATGCTACTGGTGTCATTGTTGAGAGTCTAAGTCTCTGTTTAGGTCCCAAGGATCTTAACCTCTATGGATTTCAAAAGACAGCCAACAGCATTTATGTGAAATCTGAAGCAACTCTCTGACCTCAGTCTCTAGATTCCTGGGATAATATGCATAAACATCCATTATACCTGATAGACTTGACTTTTATATTTTGCTTTTTAATATTTTAGAAACATATCTTTTAGTTGTGTGAGATAGGTATTGATTTGTAATCATTTCCATGTTTATATAATTGCATTAAATGTTTTTTCTAAATATGTTATATTTTTCCACTAATATAAAATGTCAGCTTTATCATGAAGTGTATTTCTATATACATTAGTTTGTTTCTGAAATCTATTTTACTCTGCCAAAATACCTAATTAGAAGATGATATTAGCTAGTTTTAATAACTGTAGTAATAGATATTTTTTATTCTTAGCAGAGAAACAAATCCTTTTACTGATATATTTTCAAAACATGTTATTGGCTCTTTATATGTACTTTTTCTTGATGTACTTAACTATCAATTTGTCTAGTTTCATAAAAATTCTACTAGTGTACTGAAAACTATTGCATTCAATTTATTAAATTGAGGTTTTTTTTGTTCCTTTTGATATAATGAGTTTTTCTTATTTTTAGAAAGTGATCTGACTCACTATTTACAAAAAACAAGGGCTAGTTTTTAACTTAAGAATTTTGATGGTCCCACAATGTTTGCAATCAATTCATCCAAAAACAGCAACCTATCATCATCAAGACAAATATATCAAGTGAGACTTTCATATAAATTTTATTATGTTGTTTATATTAAATCATTTCCCTCCCCTTAAGTAGTCCTGTCTTTCCCCATCTCAGTAAATGAAATGTATAGATACTTTGTTGCAAAAGCTCATAATTACAGAGAATTTTTTTTACCCTGCACAACTAATATATAACCAAGAAAGAAGATGTGGCTTTGAGTTTTACATATTAATTTATCCCAAATCTATTTTCTTTTTCTCAGAAAGTGCACTTTGTTTTTTAAAGTAACATATGTTGGGACTCTGGCCCCCTCAAGTGTGGTGAGCCTGGCTTTGGCAGACCTTTTCCCCCATTCCCTTTGCCTGGATAAAAACTGTTAGATTACATAACTAAAGCTAGCCCCCAAGTTTCATTTCCTTATTTGGCCTCTTCCTTCTCCTGAGGCTGACTAGCAGGGTTCAGCTATCAAAGCACCAAAGCAGAGCAATCAGAAGCTCACCTAATGAACATACCCAATTAAAATCAAGCACCACATCCTAACACAGACTTTCCCATTTTACCTTTAGAAATCACCATTTTCCTATAGGCCTTGTCTGTCTCCTCTATCCAGAGGCACAAATATCCTCCCCACTGTCCCTCCCCGGCCCCCATACCCTTCCCCTTCTCCTTCATCACTCACCCTCTATCTCCTGTCTTTGTTTCTTATTCCCTCCCCTTTGTCCCTGGGAGGGGGGGGAGTGCAAATAAATCTTCTTTGTGCTGACAACAGGATCTTGGAGGGGGTTGGGGTGGGGGTGGTTGGATCCTGGGCCAACACTTTTCATAATAGCATACACAATAGTAGATATCTTTGTGATCATGCTGGTCATGAATGCTGCTCACACTCACCTCTCTTTTTCTACTTCCTGTCACGGATCACCTTCCTCCACCAAAGAGTCATTTTTTTATGACTGCTGAAAAAATCCATACATTTACTTAACCCAGTTCTGGTTTGAATAAGGATGTTTCCTCTAGGCTCATAGGTTTGAATGCTTGGTCACCATAGGGTGGCACTTTCTGAAAGATTTAGGAGGTGTGGCCTTGTTGGAAGAAGTGCACCAGTGGAGGTAGGTTTTGAGGTTCTCAAAGCCCAATCAAGCCCAGTGCCTCTCTCTTCCTGCTGCCTACAGATCTAAAGGTAGACCTCTCCACTATATCTCCAGCACCTCATCTGCCTCATGTTGCTATGCTGATAACGGACTAAACCCCTGAACCTGTAAAAAAAGGCCCAGGTAAATTATTTCCTTTTTTAAGTCTTGTGGTCATGTTGACTCTTCACAGCAATAGAGCACTAAGATACCGGTCAAATCTTTTTTCTACATATCTATCTGGTAGTCTTTCTAGGTTGATATAGCACTACCTATCAGGTGACATATTGGAACTAAGAATGAGGCTGTTACCACATTGCATCTACAATCAGGAAGCAGAGGTCAATGAATGTTTATGTTCAGCTCATTTTCTCATTTTTATTCATTGTAGCTCCCTGGCCTATAGAATGGTGTCACAGTGGGTGGGTCTTCCTTTCTCAACTAACCTCATCTAGATAAGCCCCCAGAGTGCACAAGAAGCCTCTCACTAGGTGATTCTTGGTTCTATCAAATTGATAATACAGATTAGCCATCATGGGGATGTAGGGTTAACACATCCCTAAGATACCTTGTTTTTCCCCACAAAGAAATATACAGAAACATAAAGGAAGTTCGTGTGAATCAAATGCTCTGATTGACAATAAGAGTCCAGCATTGAATGGGTCAGACAACATTACTTCCTTGTCCTGGAAAGTCAATCAATATACCAGCAAAATAAATATTCTGAAGGAGGAAGCTGTGTGCCAAGGAGGTTATTGCAGATAGTAAAATAGAGGAAAGCTTCCAGGGGTGATATCCAAGCTTAGAATAAGCTACTTTTGTGAAGAGTAGGAGAAGTAGGAGGTTTCCTTTCTGCAGAAAGGAGAAGTAGGAAGGATGTTCTGTTCAAATGCTCACACAGGCCCACACGAACTTCACTGGAATTTTCAAAGTAAAGAGAAATATGGTGGAAAATAAAAACAGATTAGCAAGCAGCAGTTTGGAGGCTTTTGGCTGTACATTTTTTTCTAAAACCAGTCAATTCTAAACACAGTATGTAAGGAAGCAGGAACTTGTTTTTAACTTGAAAAGAGAGTTTTGACTACTTGTGAGGATTAGAGAAAGTTAGATAGTGTTGTGGTAGGGGAGGAAGGGTCCCTAGAGGGATCAGAGACAACAAAATAGGAAACATCAGGGGCAGTGAATGTTCAGTCCACTTGTCTGAGTGAGCTGGTAAGCTTTCTCCAAGGACATGAGGACTGCTTCTATCTCCTTGGCAACCTCTTGCCACTCCTCTCACCCTCCTTCTAGTCTCCACTGCCTAACAGATTTGTTTTTTCTACCTAACAGCTTTAAATCTCCAAATAAATCTCTTTTACTCATGGAGGAGAGAGAAGCCTATGTGTATAAAGTGTCTCCTTGCGATACTGGGCATGCTCTCATCTTTGCTCATTAGCCTGCTAAAAGCCTAAAGAGTAACCTAACCTATTTTCTGGCTTAGAGTAGCTTCAGTATCTAGTTCCTTGATCCAATGTCCTACTTTATGGAAAAATGCCATGCCATGCAGAACTAAGGGTAAGGGAGCCTCTTATTGTACTGAGCTTCACCTAAGCCCTGTGTCCTTGGAAAGACATTTATGCTGAGAATCCANCACCAGGCTTCCAAGATGGTTTGCTTTAAAATGGAGTCATATAAAAACCTGCCATTTGGTAAAAGGATGTTAGGATAGGATCAGAAAAATAAGGTCCCCAGCCTCTCTGTGGACTATATTTATGCACAGTATTCTGCACATGTTGTCAGAATTAAGCCCAAAGCAGGTAAAGCAAAGCAAATTTAAAGGACACTTAAAGTCTGTTTAATGTAAAATAACATCCAAAGACATGTATATCAAAATTGGTTATAAAAGATTGGATGTGCTCTCTCCCTCCCTCTCTTTCTCTATCCCTGTCTCCTCTATCTCTTCATGTGTTCCTGGCCAGCCTTTTCTTTTCTTTATTTCTTTTCTCTCTCTCTCTCTCTCTCTCTCTCTCTCTCTCTCTCTCTCTCTCTCTCCTTCTCTGTATCGTTTCTTTCTCTGCCTCTACTCCCTTCCCCACAACCCCTTCCCATGTCCCAAATAAACTTCATTTTATACTAGGAAAAAAAAAAAGATTGAATGCTTGCTTGCATAAAGTAGGATAAATTCATGGTACATCTACATGGCATGAAACCCCAAGACAAGAGTAGTTTGACTTGTTGGAATACAATCTCCCTTGGAGGGAGCACTATACCACCAGAGTAAGTTGTATGCTAGCCTCATTACAAGGGAAGAATGTATAGAAAATAAAACCAGCCAGAAGACTGCTGTTTCTGCCACCTGAGTCATAGACCTGACCACTTTCTGGCAGTATATGTCTACTGGCTGCAGGTAGGCCAAGAAAACAAAAACAAAAACAAAAACAAAACAAAAACAAAAATACCCCTCCTTTTTGTGTAAAGTCTCTCATGTCTCATGTGACTGGGGGATGCAGTATATTAGCCAATGAAGGATCTCAGAGTCTGCATCCACATCCTAAATGTCTCAAACAACAGAGAGGCAAATAGCAATGACTCTGTTTTCAACGTCTCCTGAACTGACTTATGAGTGTGCTGAGAACAGAGGAACCCTGTACATAAGCCTACCACTGAGTAGTAAGGTCTCTGCTCTCTAATGCAATTGGTCATACCCTTTATCCTGACGTTCAAGTCTTCTTAGCACAAGCTAATTCAAGGTCCACACCCTAGCCACCAATATCCCTCATTAAAGAAGGATGCCTAACACTCTGTCATCAAAACACTTTGAAAGTTATTCAGAATATTGAAGTGGTGTCTTTGAGAGTTGGTTTTATATCTGTAGACAAATCATTCTATTAAGTGATGTCCCAAGCCCTCGGATGCTTCAGGAGATAACAGATGAAGAACATTGTCTCTAATTTGGGCTCACCCATGGAGCTTTAAGAATGCAATCTAGTCTCTACATATATACAGAGCTGCAGGGCCAGTGTGCATGCTCTTGGTTTTTTGTTTGTTTTTGTTTGGGTTTCTTTTTTTTTTTTTTTCCGAGACAGGGTTTTTCTGTGTAGTCTTGGCTGTCCTGGAACTCACTTTGTAGACCAGGCTGGCCTCCAACTCAGAAATCCACCTGCCTCTGCCTCCCAAGTGCTGGAATCAAAGGCGTGCGCCACCACCGCCCAGCGTGTGTATGCTCTTAACTTAAAGCCTACAAGGAAGATAAGTGCTTTGGTAGTGATGCTTGTGAAAGTTTTCTAAGAAATTCCAAAAGCCAAAAGCTCATATAATTTTGTTATTTTCCTTTACAAATTAGGCCCCTAAGCAGTCAATCTTTTTTTTTTTTTTAGTCTGAGACAGGGTTTTCCTGTATAGCCCTGGATGTCTTAGAATTTCTGCTGTAGACCAGTGTGGTCTCAATCTCACAGAGATCCTCCTCCCTCTGCCTCCCAAGTTCTGGGATTTAAAGGTGCAAGTCACCATTGCCTGGCCAATTAATTGATTTTCAATAGAGTGACCTTAAGAGATATGCTTACTGCTGTAGGTATATGGCAACCTAGAGATTTTCCCATTGGCAGGAGGTGCAAGATTTGGCTTTAGCCTACTTTTTAAATCAGTCTCTTATGGTAATTACTTATTACAGATGTGACATGAGGGCTTCCATCTTTCATCTGTTGGCTGAGTGTATAGCACGAGAATGCGGAGATTTGTAAAAAGTGTGCTAATTGGGTTAATTTTAGAAAACCATTCTGGTTGTTCAGTGTAGTCACTGACATGCAATAATTTTCAATATTATAAAATATTCTAGAAGTACCTATTGAGAAGGCAAGACAGTCACTGTCTCTGGGTGTGTTTTTAAATTGGGAAGTAAAAATAATCGGTTTTGTTAGATGGAGATTATCACTTTACATAACCTGACAATATAAAATATATTTACTACACATAGATAAGCTATGGTCATCTAAGCTGATAGTGCCAATTTTTAAAATTCCACCTTATCTTCCATTTGTTGGTTTCTAACCAACAAATGTGCTCTAAATGAGATACTATTTTACGTCATTAATAATCAATGCTGTTGCTTATATTAAACAAGCATTCTAAGTTTATCATATGTGGAAACAAAGACTATCACCCAGACCGTTTCTACTCAGACTCATTCCTTAGGTGCTGACTTTATCTGACTTCTTTTTTATAAAGATTCCAGGTTCATGTTTCTTATACAGGAGTCTGATATATTAAACTATCTAATTGCAGTTTCCTGAGCTTTCTATAGAACTCTGGTCATGGTCCAGCCAGCCGTACAATTTCATTTAACCTTAACTTTATACTTAACCTTATATTGATTCATGTTAATCTTGAAATAAAATTTTTCTTCCTGTAACTTTTGTCTCTTAATGTTCCCCACCAAGTTGTACAGTTATTACCTCCTGGACTTCTGCCAGCTGTTAGGTTTTAGCATGTCTCCTCGGATGGACCCTCTTCTGTGACACTCTATCTGCTGCTCCCCTCATCTATCATGTCAGCTCTAAGCAGTCGCCAACAGATCAACACCCTTAAGCCCTGAAAAGCAGTTTGGGTACCCTCTGAAAGTGGACTGACAGGCCATGGGCCATTCACCTCAGCTTCCTTCTTGCCACTCTGGGCTTTGCTTTTGGGAACTCAGAAGTAAAACATCTGGACGAAAGCCTTCTTTGCATAATTATCCTCTGATAATTATCCTCTGTGTCTCCACAGCTCAGATTGGTTTAATCTGGTATTCAGGATCAGCTTAACTCTTTGACTTTCTTAGCCCTCCAAATTTAAAAAGATCTGACTCCTGCTAAGGCTGGCATTTGTGCCCTCTTCTGTGATCAATGCTACTTTCTTTCTTTCTTTTTTTTTTTTTGCCAACAAATCCTAGCTGGTTTGAAATGGGGCCTAGGGCCAGTAACAGAGACCAGAATATTTCAACCACAATCTTCCGCCTATGTATGGGCTTCTGGTTTCTTCTCCCACCTATCCCCTATAAACATAAATGTCACTTTTATTTCCTCAGATGATGTTATGAGAGCTGTACCCAAGCTTTATGAACACATAGCTTTAGCTGAACCCAGAGTGATTCTATGCAACTATCTGCAGGCCTAGATCTGAAGCTTCTAGTCTCCCTATAATCTAATACCCTACAAACCTGGACCAAGAAGGCTTCAGCTTCAGGCTTCTGTCTGTTAACCTTTTATGTGGTTAAATATTCTTTGGTTATAAAAAGAAAATAATTGCATTTACAGAAATATGGATGGGCCTGCAAGACATTATGAACATTATGACATTATGACATTATTACTTCAAGTGAAGTAAGTTGGTAAAGAAAGGCAAATAGTGTGTGTTTTACTGTTAGTTAGAAACTAGAATGGAGCTATTAAAGAAGGAGAGAGTTGAGTAGTGGTTTTTAGCTTTCTACTGAATAAGCTCAGCCTTTCTAGTTCTTTCTGAACTCTGGCTGGCTGGTTCAACTCAGCTGTTCTGGCTCAAACTCTTCTCCAAGCTGACTGAATCAACCTGGCTTCTCTCGGCTTCTCACTGGATGGCTGTACTTGGCTCAAACTAACTCTCATAATTTATTCTAAATGTCTGCCTCCTTCTTACTCTCTGGCTTTGACTGCTTCTGTTGACCTGTACTGAGCTGCATGAGCCACTAACAAACTTAACTGCACTGCACTGCACTCACTACACTGACTTCCAACTGACTAACCTTTTCTTCTTGCACTGCTCTTAAATAACCTCCCTTTCCTGTTTATTCTCCTTAGTGTTGGGTGTATCCTACAACTGCTCATTCTGTCAAATCTTTCTCTGATCCATCACTTTGTTGACCCCTCAATTAGGTGGCATTGCTTGGGATTAAAGGTGTGTACTGAGGGCATGTCTGTATGCCACCCGGAAGGATTAAATGTGTCTGAATTCCAGATGGATCACACAGAATTAGAAGGTCTTTGGATCTGGTCAGAGCTGCCATATTGCTGGATTAAAATTCCTCTATCATTGCTACTCTGGATCCTCCCCTGGATCGCCTCTTTTCTCCTTATTTTCCTTATACTTGTATTTTTAGCCTGTCTTTTAAATGCTTTACTTACTGACCTTCGCTCTATAACCAAACAAAATGTTCCGTGCAAGCTCTCCCAATAGCTCTCAGTCTACAGCAGCTCCATTTGTTCTTGATACATCTGCAAAAAGACCTTTTAGCTCCGTGGTTCTCAACCTCCCTAGTTCTGTGACGCTTTAATAACAGCTCCTCATGTTGTGGTGACCCCAACCATAAAATTATTTCATTGCTACTTCATAACTGTAATTTTGCTACTGTTAGGGATCCTAATGTAAACATCTGTGTTTCCCAATGGTTTTAGAAGACTCCTGTGGAAAGGTCATTTAAGCCACTGGTTGAGAACTGATGTTTTAGATACTGTGGTAAAACTCCTGCTAGAAGGGGCCTTTGTCCCTTGTACCCCAGTCCAGCTACAATTCTTAAATTAGTCCCGTACTTTCTCTTGTTCCCTTTCTTTGATGCTCTGTAGCTCCCTGCTACTTCTTCTGCTAGTTCATTTTTGGTGCAACAGTCTGGCAATGGAGCAGTCACTGTCACCCTGAGTCAATGCTATGTCCTCTTCCTTTCTCTTGCCTCTTTTCCTCCCTGTCCCTCAACCTTCCCAGAAAGTTTCTACACTTTACTCTGTAAACAAAACCTCTAAAACATCTAATAACTATTTCCAAGTCCCCTTAAGAAGACAAGATGGAAATCACCTGACCATTGCAGGTAGTCAAGTTAAGGCTGTACCCCTGCTAGAGGGCCAGAGGACTCCCTCTTCAATGGAGCCTGAACTATTCCCCCTGACAGAGACACTCCTCAGCAGAAAACACCTATAACACCCTTGCTTTGTATTTTTTTTATGGCCTCTCAGAGTTCCAGATTGCTTCTTACTGAAAGATTACAGTTCCTAGCTGCCCTGTGAACTACAGGGTAATTCCCTGAACCACCATTATAAGGTCCCATTTTCTTCTGTAGGTATTTTGGTCATCTGCACATGTGGGTTACAAAAGTGCCCCCTTTCCATGAATAAACATTGTCCCATCTAAGGTCAGACTGTGCTTCTCTGTTTTCTGCTCTCCTTCTCCCTTCAATTGCTCATTAATCTAACACACACTACCTCAATTTATCTATGTATTAATTATTTAATAATCTTTGCCAAAATACCCATACTTTTCACAGAAAGGAAATGTTTTGAACCACAAAAGATCCCAGCTAGCTAAAGTATTCTGAACAAAGTGGTAGGTCTCACAGTATTTGTTTTCAAAGCACACTGGAAAATGACAGTAATTAAAGCAGCCACTTAAAACCAGACACATAAAACAGTAGAAGAGACAACTCAGAGCTTGAGTCCCTGTTTTTGCAGTCAGTTGATGTCAGTAAAGGCAGTCAAATCATACCTTGGAGATGGTGCTATCCTTTTGTGAAAGATTCTGCAAAACTGGACATCTATATGCAAAGAAAAGAAACTAGACACCTATCTTCTACTGGATATAAAAGTCAATGGAAAAATGGATCAAGACTTAAATGTGAGGTATGAAAATTCCAGAAGACAATGTAAGAAAAACACTTAGACATTGGTCTGAACAAAGATATGTATTTGTATTTGTATTTTTTTTTTTTTGGTCATGATCTAGAGAGTATAAACAACAAAAGCAAAAGTGAATATTGGGTCTTTTCTGAGCTAAACATGTTTTGATATAGCAAATGATAAAAACAATCAACATTATGAAATGTCAGCTACTGGAGCAGACAGAACTGAAGGTGCTGCGTTAGATCATTTATTGTACAAGTGACAAATTTTCAGTATGTGTAAGGAACGTGAATGAAAAAAGGGAACGAAAAGGAAGGACATGGCTGCTTCTAGGTGTGGTGAAGGAGAATGTTTACTGTAGATAAAAGGGGGAGCACAGCCAGAGTCGGGGACATCTGGAAGAACTCTGAGCTGACCCTTGTGAGAAGAGGGGAAAAGGGAGAGCCAGGAGAGAGTAGATGGTAGACAAAAAGGACCAGGTAACCAAAATGGCTGGATTATATGGGAAGGGCTGGAGACATTTAGCGTAGGAGGTGGGGTATGACATCCGCACCCTGTATCAGGAGGAACTGAGCAATGCAGAGAACCGGACAGGCAGGCCCAGGTTGGCTCTTTGTCATGTGTTTGAGATCTAACAGCTTTTCCAAACAACCATGGCAACAAATAATCTAAATTAGAAGTGGGCCAATGACTCGAATAGCCATATCTCAAGAAAGGATGCACACATGGCCAAAAAAAGTATAAACAATACTGCCCACCATCACAAATCCTCAGGGAGTTAAAATAAAACCACAACAGGATATCAACATGAGAGAGATGAGAGATGGAAGAGAGGGACAGTGGTAGGGATACTTACAAAGGGGAAGTAAGGAAGCAGGGCAAGGATGCAGAGAAAGAGAAACTCCAGCATGGCTAATGGAAGTTTAAGTTAGCATAGACCTATGGAAAACTCAATGGAAATTCCTTAACTAAACAGGAGATAGAACTACCATATGGTCCACTAATCCTACTTCTGGGCATACATCCAAAGAGAATAGAAAACACTCAAACGCTCTGCACTCTTATGTTTACTGAAGTATTATTCATTTGCAAAGATATCGTGATAGAGAAATGGTATTCTTCAGTAATAAAAATAATGAAATAATGGCATTTACAGAAATATGGATGGGGCAGGAGGACATTATGCCTACCAAGTGAAGTAAGTTGGTAAAGAAAGGCAAATAGAAAAAAGAAAGGCTCTGTTAGCTAGAAGCTATAATGTTGTTATCAAAACCGGAAAGAATTGAATAATGATTGCCCAAGTTTGGGAAGTGTATTGTGACTCTTTACATAGAAAGAAATGGATGTTTAAGTTAAAAAGATTGAAAAGGACTCTTACCTATTACCCGACTGGGGAAGGGGAAGTACATCAGATAGCAGAATGTTTGACTAGCTGGATAACCAGCACTAACTACATTAACTTGACATAGTAGTCATGACCGAAATAGCAGTACTTAGAAGATACCGGAGGACCACATGAATGAAGTCATCTTCTGCTTAGTGATTTTTGAGGCTAGCTTGGTATACCTGGAACTGGTTTTCAAACGCAGGGATGGGTCTCTTATTCCTGGACCAGCAGGAGACCTACAGGTTCTCAGAATTTCTGAGTCCTCATCTATGCTGGCTTAGAGATGGTGGTGGTGAAACTTTGGCTCTTGGCTTTGCTTAAAAAAAAAAAAGCTGCATTCCTACAACGTGGTGATTTATTTTAAAGGGTTCCCATTGGTATGTTTACAAATCACTGTTTGTGCAAAGCACAGGAAGCAGAAAGTGAAAGAGACGGTGGACTCTGTGGACTGGGTGTGACAGATGGGCGAAGGTGGATGGAATTCTCCACTGTGCAGGGAACTGAGCACAGCAGGCTGGTACTAAACACCCCGCGGCTGGTGGAAGCGACGCAGGCAGCAGCCTGGGACCGCTCCGGAAGGGGCGGGGTTCTGAGCTCGCGCACGAAGCCTTCTCCCGCGAACGCGCGGCGCGCCCCAGGCCCCGCAGCCGAGCGCCGAGCTGCCGATCCATCATTCCCGCAGCCCTCGCTCGCGTCGCTCGTGGCTCCACCCGCCATTGTGTAAGTGCGCGGCTGCTCGCGCGGGCTGGCGGGGCGGGGGCGCGGGAAGGAGGGAGGGAAGGAGGCCGCCCCTCGCTGCCAGTGCCCGGATGGAAGCTGGGGCGTCTGGGTGAATAGAGGCAGCGGCCGGAGCCGGAGCCTGGAGCTCGCTTGAGATTCCCGGTCCTCCAGCCTCAGCCTGGGACTTTACCCCGCCCACCGCTGCACCTTCCTGGCCTCCCGCAGTGCCGGGTCCAAAGTGCCTGCTGCGGGATGCTTACTCCTGTCGCAGAATTACGTTTGGGAAATAACTTGGGACTTGTTTTCTTTTCCGTACAGAATCCATACCCCGCTATGGAGCATGCCTTTACCCCGTTGGAACCCCTGCTACCCACGGGTACCGTATTTCTTATCCACGCTACAGTGTCAGCAAGAGCCCTGCAGAGGGACCACATTCCTACCCTGAAGGCCTTAACCCCAAACTCCGTTTCCTTTTTCCTGTGCGCAAGTTAGCAACCACACCTGTGCCTCTGTTTCCCTGTTTGGAAAGTGAACATAAATATTTAGTCTTTGCCCTGTAGAACTTTTGTGAGGACTGAGCGAGTTGATACAGTTTGTATCCTCTACATCATGTTCCAAGAGTAAACATCCAACATGCCAAACACACATATCCAACAGTGGAACATTTGACCCTGGGAACATGAGGGATGTCCATAGCTGCCTGTCAGGGACGTTTCTAATCATCTTGAAAGTACCTGAACTTACTACAAGATCAGTACGTGGTTATATACAGTGTCTTGAAGTTTTAACCCTAAGGCTTTTAATTCTTATTATAAAATTTGATTCTCGGGATCGAGGCCAGAGCCCTGAAAATGCTAGGCAAAATACGCTTATCAGTAAACTGATTGCCCAGCCCATAGGATTTTTATTTTTCAAACTTTGAAGTTACTGCATTCCACGTGATAATATGTGGAATGAGTTTTATTAGTAGCATTTATTCTTATGTAATTTAATTACAGTGATAAATTGTAAGGCTAGTTGTATTTAATTTTCAAGTTACACTTTTTAATCTATGTGTGTTTGTGTAGGTACATGTGTACATATGCATATGGGGGTCAGATGTCATTCTGGGGTGTCCTTCCTCAGGTGCTATCTATCATCCACTTTGTTTTTTGAGTTTCTCACTGGTTAGGCTAGGCTGGCCAGCTGGCTAATTGAATAGGGACCCCAGGTATCTTTCTGGGGCTACCTCCCTAGATCTAGGATTATAAGCGTTAGCCACTATGCGATGTATTTTTGTGTGTGTGTGTGTGGGTTCTGAGATTGAATTCAGTTCTTGCTGCTTTCTTGACTGAACTGTCCCCTCCAGCCCCCTTTTCCCAATTAGTGTTTATTGTGTTTGCACTGTGTAGAATTTTGGGTTCATATTCAGTTTCAGAAAGAACATCACTTTTCCATGTTTGCCTTTAGTTTTTATAAGCATGTACATCCAGGGGTCTTGTTCTGAGTTTTGAATTTAATTGTACTTACCACGAATACATCCTGGGTGTACTGATGGGAAAAGCCAAAGGATACAGTAATAACAGTAGGTGATATTGATCTTCCTGTACAGTCATGTGTCCCTTAAGGGCTAAGATGCACTCTCAGAAACATAGGGTCAGGGAGTCTGTCAATTGTGTGAACATGCTGTAGTTTATCTGTATGTATTAAGACGGAGACCATGTCCCTGGTGTATGTGGTCCTGTGTCCCACCTTGTAACCTCTAGTGCACTGTTGATTCCTTTCATCTTATATAGGTGAGGAAAATAGTGATAGATTGAGAATTAAAACAGGTTGTTTTATTAACGTCATTATGAGGTTTTCAGTTTCTCACTGTAAACAGTTTTTTTTCAGACATAAAGCATTACAACATCTTGCAAATTAAATTTCAGTTTTTTAATTATCGAATAATGACAGAACCAATAGCATTTCTAAAAATAAGCATTTGATCCTGGTGGGCTTACTGACCTTCAGATTACTTGTTAAGAATGTTAGTTTCTGAAAAATCGTCAAATGTTTTCTGCCTTGGAAGTACAGAGACGGCTAAGTGGTGAGAGATGATGGTGAAGAATTTGAATCTATGGGTTTTAATGTTAGTCCTGCTGCTTAGTGGTTCTCAGTCCTTACGCTTCAGTTTCTTCATCTGGAGAGCCAGAGGTCTGTCCTGGGTCTATGGGCACTATCAATGAATACATGTGAAGCAATTTGATTCAATAGCTAGGAGTTGTTAGATTCAATGGCAAAGTCTCAGAGCAAACAAAATGGCACTGGGAGTTCAGGGCCAGTTCTGAGATGGGAATAGTAATGTACAGGAATTGAAGTGCTTTGCCTTCGATTTTTATTACAGGCTCAGTGGAGAAGCCTTGACTCTTTAATTTTGTGCCCTTTTATGTCTACAATGGTGCAAGGTCTGTAACACCGTGGTGTAGATACCCATGTCAGATACAAAATTGCCAAGCCAGGATCAGTGCTCCTGGGGTGTTTTTCAGAATTTCTTCCTCTGTATTCCCATCTCACTTTTAGCTTTGGCCTTGAAAAACAGGGTCCAGAGGCACGTTTCTATTGCCTTTAGATCCATGTAAGATGGAGTAAAATTGAATGGTAACTGAGACCAGCGCAGTGCCTAGTCCTAATTTTATTGGAGGACTCTTTTTTTTTTTTAATCAAGTAAATAAAACCTTTCCCCAAACCAATGATATTTTACTGTAGTCTTCTGGAAATTACTGTTAATACTTATTTCAAACAGAAAGGATATATATTATAAATTGTTTTGCAGATGACTATTTTGGAACAGTGAGTTAAAATGTATATGTATTTTAACTGTGGATATTTTATGAGATCCTTGTTCATTTTTTTTCCCAAAGAAAAATAGAAGTGCTTCTAATTAAACACACCCTTCTCCTTAGCTGGGGTCTGAGCTTCGTGGTAACGTTTGTGCTTCGCAGGTCTGTGCCTTGTGCTTGTGTGCCATCCTTCGCACAAACAGCTTTATATGTCTTCTTCTCAAGTGTGGGATCAAATGGTTAAATAACTAAACTTTGAAGCTGTACTGGGTAGTTTTTGTGTCAACTTGACACAGCTGGGTTATCACAGAGAAAGGAGCTTCAGTTGGGGAAATGCCTCTATGAGATCTAGCTGTGAGGCATTTTCTCAATTAGTGATCAAGGGCCCCTTGTGGGTGGGACCATCTCTGGGCTGGCAGTCTTGGGTTCTATAAGAGAGCAGGCTGAGCAAGCCAGGGGAAGCAAGTCAGTAAAGAACATCCCTCCATGGCTTCTGCATCAGCTCCTGCTTCCTCACCTGCTTGAGTTCCAGTCCTGACTTCCTTGGTGATGAACAGCTGTATGAAAGTGTAAGCTGAATAAACCCTTTCCTCCCCAACTTGCTTCTAGGTCATGATTTTTGTGCAGGAATAGAAACCCTGACTAAGACAGAAGCTAACACTTCCTTCTCTCTATCAAGTTCCGTTGACGTCTCTGTTGTGGATCATATAAATATTTTACTATTGGTTTCTCCTTCCCTCCTTCTCTCCCTTCATTTCTTCCTGTCTTGTCACTTCCACCTTGCTACACATTGAATGCCTCAGAGCTTCCGGTCCCATCACCTCCTCCTGTTGTGATGTTAGATGCCTCTCACCACCCCACCTGACTTGATGTGGTAGTGGGGAGCCAACCTAGGGCTCATGGTAGAGTGCGAGTACTTCCTGCAACCTAGGGTGCATGTTAGGAAAGTTTGTATGGATCCTCTCATATACTTCATACTTTGATAACAGGTTTTGTTTGTTTGTTTGTTTGTTTGAAAAATAATGCCCATGTATCAGTTGGGTAAATTCCTAGGAATGAAATTTCTGGGTGAAAGGCGTACATTTCCAAGGTCAGGAGAAGCGATGAGCTAACTAGTGCTTTTCTGTTGGCTCTGGGTGCTGTGGGAGATACAGCAGTGAAAGAATCTGTGTTTTCTGTCCAGGAGTGCACTGTGGAGGGGGAGGTCAGGAGCCAAGTAGGATGGAGCCTAGTTAGATGGTGAACTGCCGGGTTCTGTATGGAGCACAGGGTCTCCAGCGATTAGGGAGGCAGGGGAAGGCAAAGAGGTCATGGCTGAGCAGACTTTATCTGCATCTCTAAAAGGGCCCGGATGTAATTTGTGAGTACCACAGGGAAATGAGCAGTGTATTGCAAGGTATGGGCCAGCCTGAGGGAGGGCTAGTGCTGCACCCATGCAGGACGGCACTCACATAGACTGGTGGCTTTGTGAAGAGATCAGAAGGAGCTGGAGGGTATTTGTGGGAGCTTGAGAATGACTGAGAGATAAATACAGTCAGGGCGTGGAACACAGAAAGCCCTTTCAGGGAAGGAGTTAGGAAACGTTTAAAAGTGTCTGTGCATTCCTTATTAAGCAGCTTAAGTAAATCATGGGGATACCCAGCTAGGTGCACACTTACCGTCCCAGCACTTGGGAGGCTGAAGCACTAGGTTTACAAAAGAGAAAACGTATCACGGTTCTTTGCTAACTGTGAATTGTTTCACAGATACTTATGTATAAAGTTGCCATAAGTTTGTAAAGAAGCTGAAAAATTCCCATCCTGTAGTGTCTTTCACACACAGACAGAAACACTGAGATAGAGTTTGCCTATGCTAATCAGTGCCATGTTGTATGGGCTCGTCACCGAGGAGCAAAAGGCTATGCCATCTAAGTTTGTGTAAGAGTACTCTGATCTTCACATGATAAATGATACCAAGAGGTATCTTCAAATCTTATCTTGATTTTGCAGCCCTCCAGGATCTGACTCCTAGCTGTCATCTGGGTTCCTTAGTCCTTCACTTTTTATTGCCAGTCTTTACTTATGTGAACATTTGTTCCAACTTCAGTGCTCTTTCCTTAGCTCATTCTGTATTTATCACCTAGAGAGCTTATTGTTAGAATTGTTATTCTTAGTTTGCACTTCCTGTATATGATTTTTAATATATTTTATCAGGGTTTTGCATATCTATAAACATTTCTTTTATCTACAAAGGATTTATATATTTTGGTTATAACTTTTAAAATTATGATCTTTCTCTCTCTTTGTTGTTTGTGTGTGTATGTGCACATATATATGTATTGATGTATATATACTACAACACACATGTGGAAGTCATAGGACTTCTTGTGCAGTCAGTTCTTCTACCTGTAGGTCCTGACAATTGAACTCATTGTCAATTGGTGGTAAGCACCTTTACCCACATATTATGGGACTTTTGGGGATCACGCTTGAGGTTTAATGATTAAAGACATGGAGACATCTATATAGTTTAGGGCTGTTTGCTTTTTGCTGGGCTAGTCTCCCTGCTAGCTTCTTAACCTGACTTCTCAGCCATTTTGTTCTAACAGGTGTTTCTTGCCTAGTTCCCAGCTGTGTCCTGCTTCCATTTTTGTGTTTGTCTGGCAAGATATTCTGCTGGTCTTTCTGCCTCAGCTCCAAACTGTCAGCCCTTATGCAAAAGGCACACTCCTTGTTCAACCAATTGGCATTGAGGGCTATGTGACCTTGCCCATGCCAGCTGGCCTTTCTCTTTTGAGCAGGTGAGGAAGTGACAAACATTTACATATCCTGCTACTCTGGCGCTTGCTTAACCGTTGAAAAACAGGGATACAGTTTTCATAACTGCTAAATTCAGTATTTGTGGCTTATCTCAATACCCACAGTGATATTTTGCCTGCCTTAGGTACAGTATTGTAATTTTTGATATTTTATCAATAAAGTTAAGATGAGTATCTCTTTAATATTAAGAAGAGTTGTGAAGATGATGAATATATAGGGAGATCCAAAATAGTTTACCTGTTTTCCTCATGTTTCAGACTTCAGCTTTTTAAACAAATAAAGAATAATATTTAACTAGTAGGACATTGCTATTTTAAGCATTGTGAACACTGGGCTTCTCAGTGTACCCTTGTAATTCTTTCCTTTCAGTTCATGAGATCATGTCTATCAGAAAGCCTCACAGTTCTGTATGTTTGAAACTTTTAACAGAAAGGAAAGTGTATGTCAACTTGATACAATGTGGAGTCATAGAGAAAAGAAATAACAATAAGGGACTGTCTGTCTTAGGTTGGCCAGTGGGCCTGTCTTTGGGGAGTTGTCTTGGTTAGATTTATTGATGTGAGAAGACCCAGTTTGAAAGCAGAAGGCACCTGTCTCTGAACTCAAGAGTGCATGCATTAATTGGTTCTTCTCTTCTCATGACTATAGATGTGATAGGACTACCTGCTTCAGGCTCCTGGCTACTGGAACCTTCCTGTTATAAGCAATTGTAACTTGAAAGGGTGAGATATAATAAAATTTTCTCCCCTAAACTGCTTTTGTTACAAGGTATTTTATTAGAGCAACAGAAATAAAACTCAAGACAGAGAGGCAGGAGGATTTGCTGTTCAATGCCATCCTTGTCTACCTAGTGAGTTTGTCTAGCAGAGACTACAGCATGATGCCCCATCTCAACAAACAAACACACACCAACAAAAACCCACAAAAAGTTAAGACAAAGGTTTAAAATATATTTTACAATATATGTCTATTAGCCTTTTGCCACTAAAGAAATACTTGGCACAGGTGATTTACAAAGATGATTTATTTAACTTTTAATTTTGGAACATAAATTCCAAGGATAGGTAAAGTGCCGTGGATTTAGCCTCTAGTGAGGGTTGACGATAGTTGCCTATTATGACAAGGCTCCACGTGGGAGCAAACATACCTCCATCAGAGGCCAGGAGAGATGGGGTCCTCTCAGTACGTACTCCTAGGTGTGCCTCAGTGCTTACAGGTTTGTTCCAACTGACAATAGCCCCACCTTATGTACCAAGCCTTTCATTAAGTGGTAATGTCATCCTCAAACTGTCACATACTCATTAGATAAAGTTAGAAAACAAAATGAGCCACATGTGTATTTCAGTGGCAGAGTCCACTGAAATTAGTATGGATATGTCCCTGAGTTTCATCTACCACACTGCCCAAAGTAGAACCAAATTCCAGTCCCTCATAGACTGTTGCTGTTGCCACAGTGCATGTGTGTGTCATTCCTAATATTTACTGTGTATAAATATGCACTTAAGCTCTTTAAAATAAAAAATGGAATTATGATATAAATTACTTTAATCAATTCATGACTCTACTTACCATATTCCATAGCATGTAATGCTATTGTTATCCAGGTTTTCATTCTTCTAAAATGTGCTTTCCCAGGGGGTTTCTTCCAGTGAGGACCACCTGTGCACTGAATCCAGTCTCTTTGAATCTGCCACACTTGTTCCTCACACTTTTAATTCTCCTTGACATTGTTGACATTTTTAAATAAAGCTTTTATATCAGCCTTAAATAGATTTGATAGAATAAGAAATATAGCAATTTGATATGTCATACATCTCACTTTAGAATATAACTTCCGAGTCAAAAATTCCATTTTAGTCTCTCCACATAATTTGATCTTCATAAATAAATTTTATGCTGGTAAGGCTTTTATTGATCACTTTACATTTCTTTGCAAAAAGATTATATAGACTTTTAAATTTAGAAAAGATTTCTTTGAGCACGATGCTCTTGGGAGTTATTTCTTCTAAATTGAATTACCATTATTGAGGTTTATTCTAAACTTGATTACCATTTTAAGGATTATTAATGCACATTTGATCCAGTCAGCATAATTATATTACAGACTTTTGTAATAACTAACACTTACATGACATTGTATGCTCAGCATAGTTCTAATGCTTCAATAGGGCAATGCCTGTGGAAAATTTGTGGAAATAAAAGGCGGCCTAGCTTTGAGCTGTAGATGTCCTCATCTTAGTTATGAGACCTTCCCGTGTCTATCAGTTTCTAGGAGCCTTAGTTTCTTTAACTATGTAAAATAAGAATAAATATAAACATTAAGTCCCTGGGAAGTGTAAGTTATTTTAAAGTCAGTTT
Organism: Mus minutoides; assembly: GCA_902729485.2. Lineage (NCBI taxonomy): Eukaryota > Metazoa > Chordata > Mammalia > Rodentia > Muridae > Mus > Mus minutoides. The sequence goes on from LR754093.1 coordinate 39,248, forward strand.
AAGGAGAGAGGTCTGTTCACATGGTAAGTTCTCGCATTAGAACTTTGTACTAAATAAGCAACATACTGATTATTAGACCTACTCTAATTAGTAACTTTCTTCCTGATAAATTTTTAAATGAGATTGCTATTTGAGTAAAAGCATTCGGTCCAGTTAAGTGAGAGAGTTCAAGGTAAAGCTAAATGAATCTCTGTCTTACTCCAATTACATGCATTCATGCTCATTAAACTTTGTTATTATATATGCATATGGGTAGTAATCTGGACCAGCATACTGTTTTGATTAAGTTGTTAATGACTTGAAATATTCTGCTCAATGTAGCTATTCTATTTCTGGGCACTTTGTTGAAAATATCTGATAAAATATAAGTTGGGTGTAATAAAACCTGAGGTAAATATCAGCATTGGCCAGTTCCAGTGGCATCTTTGGATCACTTGTCTTGAAATTCTGACCCTTCTCAATGATAAACACACTCTCTACAGGCCTCCAATCTCTGTATTGTGCCCAAAATTCACATTTCAAGACCCAAGTGATAACATTTGTATGTTGGTATGTGCCAACATCCTTAAATCTACTAAACCAGAGGAAAATCTGATGAGTGAGAGTAGACTTGACTATTGTGAATTTGTAGTAGAAACTGTTTTTTTGGTCATACCACCCAGCCAACGTGGGACAGTTGATAGACTTTCTGGTTTTGTCTCTTCTCTAGATCTGTGTTCTTCATTACTGTAGCTACTAGGTACACGTGGCACTTTAGCATCTGAACTCTACTGCTTCTAGAGCTGACTATAGCCTGAGTAAAAACTGCCCACTCTGTTATTAGAACATTTTCTACAGTTTGTAACAATATATTGTTACCTAGGCAGCCTTAACTGAGCCACAGTTGGTTGCTCTAAGAACAGATTTTGAGATGGCAGAGACAGGTCAGTGGTTAAGAGCATGTACTGCTATTGCTGAGGCCCAGTCTGGTTCTCACAGACACACTAAATACATATAATTAAAAACTTAAAACAATATATGTATAAATCTTTTTTTTTAAACGTCAGAACTTTATTTTCCTACAATTATGAATGCCAAAAGTCCAAGATCAATTTCTTTCGATTTGGTGTGGTTTCTTCTGTCTGTCTTTCTTTTTGTCTTGCAAATGATATTCAGTTCCTATGTGCACACATGAGTGGCAGGTGTTCTGTGGATAATTTCTCATTCTTATAAAAATGCCAGCTTTGTTTGGATTAATACCTACCCATATGAGTTCCCTCCAAATATAGTCAAATTCTGAAATATTGATTGTTAGGAACTCAGCCATGATTTAAGTTTGATTTTTGGTTTATGGTTAGTGGTTCTCATGATGCTCTTTTGGTAGGAGCCACCACTAACAATTGCAGTTCCCAGTTAGCTGTGCAGATATAAACTTACACAGTTGGCATCAAGTAATAGTCCTTGCTGTTGCTGAGTTCTTATATATCTGTTAAATGTGCTTTTTAAAACTTGCAGTATTTTCAGTTTCTGGTAATCTTATAAGTACATAACCTTATTGTAGTTGGAGAGACTCTTGTAGCACAATGATTACCAAATAAGGAAGTTTAAAAATCACTGTAATAGGATGTAGTTGGCATGTAGAATGTCCCTTTGTTGTTGTTGTTGTTGTTGTTGTTGTTGTTTGGTCTTTCTTAGGTGCTATTTGAATATATGTATATTTCTGTTTGTTCATTTAATACTTTTTGATTATCCACTGTTAAAGAGACATTGTTGAGTAGTGTTTGTTAAGACACAGTAAGGAAGAGTCTATTTATAACCATGGAGGTGAATACCCCTGCAGCTAGATCTTGTAGTGTTCCTGAGAGATTGGACTTGATGTGTATGTAGTATGGTCAAGAGGGACTTGGTAGCCACAGATCAGGGTGGGCAATCAGTGAATGGAACATTTTTAAGAGAAGACATTAGATGTTAGGGAGTTTTACTTTTAAAAGACTATAAGGATTCTTGCTGAGGCCAGGGTTCACACACATCAGTTGGAGGATGGTAGAGGATGAGAAGCCCCTTAGGATGTTGTAGATGGAACTTAGGTACATCATGTTTTGAAGGAGATATACAAAGGGCCTGTGTGAAGGTTCAGATCCTGACCAGTCTGGCCAAACAGAATTTCTGTTATGACATGGGTCTTGGTCTGTGCAACAAAGTAACTGAGAAATGTATAGGAGGGAAAGTCTAGGAACATTTTCACCAGAGTTAGAGAATTTGCTTCTCATGGAAATGAAGAAAGAGGAGGAGGAAGAAGAAGAAGAAGGAAGAAAGAAGGGGAAGAGGAAGAAAAAGAAGAGAAAAGAAAGAAAGAAAAAAGAAGGAAAGAAATTTACTTTGGTTCATTGTTTCAGTCCAGGGTTGATTGTTCTGTTACTGTGGGCCTCTGGTAGCAACCCACAGTACCTGATGGTAAGGTGCACTTTGTGAAGTAGGCTGCCCATCTTGGTTCCTTGAAGGAACATCCCCAACCTGTACCTAATGACCCAACATCCTCAGTAGGCCCTGCCTTTCAGAGGTTTTTTCCACTCTCAATAGTTTCTGGTGACCAATCATTGGAAGACAAATAAGTTTCAACCTAAAACACTCTGAAAAGATTTAGCCTACAACAGGTGGTTTAAGATAATAAACACTGTTTTGTATGTTATTAAAATGTTCCCAATAGCCTCGTTAGAGGAGGCAATTTTATAAATTCTTTAAACTAGTATCTGTAAAATGTTGCTTTAACTTGTAATCAGCACAGAGGTTATAGATGGTAGGGCTTACATTTCCTGTTCTAAGTTTCCAAGCTTCAGGAGGTGGTTTATATTTCTGTCACATCTTAGTTTTGATGCTGTCTTCATTGGATATACTTGATATATATTTAGTTTGTAATTTATCACAAATGGCAGATAAACCTCTTTGAAAGGTTGCTGCTAAGGGTTGTGGTATTTTTATTGTCAGGGTCTAGCTAGGAAAATCTAAAAGACAAACTGGACTTTAGAGTTCCAAGAGTTAATCCTAACATTCTTTTTCATCGATCCACGAATAACCTCATAACTTTGTAATTAACTTCACAGACAATGAAAAGAATATCCCTTCTCCAAGGTTGGCCATGGATAAAGGTGTTTGAGATAGATGGAGGGGTGAAACCTGGGTGTTCTGCTTATGTGATTCTTTGTATCAATATGGTTTTGTTGATAGCACTGAAGTAGTATGCTTGCTTTTGAAATCTAGCAAAGGGTGGTCCTTTAGTACAATAGAAGTTTTCTTGTCTCAAGATTGCATATCTCAGAGAGCGAAGCTGTCACACAAAATCAATGTCCATCTGAGCCACTTCAGAGCAGTGGCTTTCAGGCCCTTTGTCTTGTCTCAATGAATGAAATTTGGCCAATGGGAGGGTGAGTTTAGAAAGGAGTTTTATGAAGGAATTATAGGTGGGAACAGAAGACAGCTCCTCTATAGAAGGATCATGTACTAGAAACTGGGTACCATCAGGCTGCTGTTGTCAGGGCAGTTACTGTGGCGCAGAAACTGGAGTGAGGTGTGGGGAGGTGAGCTGGTCAGTCTACAGTGGTGCCTCTTGTCACCGTCACACTCTTGTAAGTTGTGGAAGAGGGGAGAAAGGCTGACAAGAGTATAGATAAGAACCAGAGCTCCATTCTGGCCAAGGCCAAGCCAAGGGCATTTCCAGCTTCTGGCCCAGGATAAACACCTTCCCTGTCCAGTTTTTGTCTTCTATTCTTAATCATGCTGAAACTTAGCATATTTCTAAAAATAACTTTTTAGAAAAAAAGGGGTGTGGGGAGGACTCATCTCTGTGGAACGGTAAAATCTGAGGCTACTGCTCAAGTATTGTGGTCTTTTATTGACACAGGTTACTGAATCCCATTTCACTTCTCTACAGAAATGTGAGTGTATTCTTCAGCTCTATGGAACTTGACTTGGTAAATTGCTGCTTTGACTGGGATACTTTCCTTGTTGTATAATTCATAGTTGTTGAGCTTCCCCCCTTTAGTAGGCTAAAGTGCACCAAGACTTTCAGGCATCACAGTACATATGTACTTTGTATGCTGTAAATTTAATTTTTCCCCAAGTTTGATTTCATGATTTTTATTTGTGTGTTTGTATTTTCCTCGTTTATTGTTGTATGTTTAATTACATTTGGTTATATTTGATGACAAACGTTGCAATCTAGCTATTGTTAATGGCCAAATTGTTTCACTCATTTTAAGCAGTATCTCATCAGGTTTGAAAACTGTCTTCTCCACTCCATGCAGAGCATCTGTCTTCTTGGCCTCAATCCCCTAGGCACTCCTCTCCCAGTCGTTCTGTTAGTATTTTGATAGTTGTGTTACAGACATTTGGAAACTAAGGGAATCTGATTCATTTAGATTGAGTAACTGAACACATACAGCACAGCTCTGAAGGCACTTTTAATGTTGTCAATCATACTCCCCACCCCCTGAATTAAAAAGGATTTGATAAAATATGTAGATTTTGGTACATCAACAACACTTGGCTTTTGAGATCTTCCAGGAGAACACCATGTTTCTGCACTAACTTTCTGTCTAGGGGATTTTTTTTGGGGGGGGGTGGCTTTTCTTGGTTAAATACACTGGAAAGTGTTATTCTTTGTAGGTGGCAAACAGATGCTCAACATGTAATTTGTAATTCATTCTCAATGTAATCCTACATTTATTGCACCCCTGTTTTAGAAGCTACTTACTCATTTGTCAAAAGGAATAGTTTCTTTCCTCTTTATCACTTTCGGGTACTTTGAGCTTTCGATGTACTCTCAGGTTGTGTGAGGTTCTGGCTCCTGTCACAGCTCAGGTTGTGTGAGGTTCGGGCTCCTGTCACAGCTCAGGTGTGTGAGGTAAGGTTCGGGCTCCTGTCACAGCTCAGGTGTGTGAGGTAAGGTTCGGGCTCCTTCACAGTTGCTGCTGAGCGGCTTGCTCTCCACTAAGTGAGAACACTGCACTGGCAGCTTCTTCCTCACCCAAGTGCGAACACTGAGCAGGGAGTCGCATGTTTGCCGAAATCCCTGCCGCTCCCTATTGTGTCTAGCTCACCTGTGGGATGAAGCTTCTGTTGGAACATAATCAGCAGCTTTGTCTTTTTGAGAAAACATACACCTTTGTTAGTGTTGACCCAGTAACCCAACTCTTACCTCAGAAGGAAAACAGAGATAACTTATTCTACACCAACAGTGAGTAAAGACATTTCTAGCCTTTGGGTTAGTGGAAGCCTGGAGTCCATTTCTACATTCCAAAACCATTTACCTAATAGTCACAAAGCTAATCACACATAGAAGTTCTCAATAAACGGCTATTTAGGTGCTAAACTAATCTACAATGATTTGGTTCTGTGCTTTCAATATTCCATCTCTCTCTAATCACTGGAATTGTGATCAGTCTCACAGGCTGTTTAATAGAGGTATGGCGTTTTCTTTGGCACTTCACATTAGACAAATGGGTATTAAAAATATGTATTTTATCATACAGCCTTGTGGCTAAAGTCAAACATACAAATACATATCAAAATAATGGAAGCTTACCTTTGTTTTTCTTCATTTGCAACTTAAGAAGCATAGAAGACTTTATTTTGATTTTTTAATTTATTCTTTTAAATGTTGAAAGATCTGAACTAGACTATTTTCCAAGCTAATATTGATGTCGTTTGTTGAACTATCACTTGTGCCAAGAACAGTTCTAGACATGAAGGCATCCCAGGAGATCTCCTTAGGCTTTCTACTTTTCAGACTGACCATTCCTTCCTGGAAATCTAGAACTACCCAAAAGCTTCAGGAGACCTTGCTTCCCATTATTTTAAATGACAACAGCTGCAGGATATTTGTAACACTAACCAGGGTTTGTGGTTTATCATCAGATGAAATTGAGCTTCAGTAGAAGTAAATAAAGTAACATCAAAACCAAAAAATAAGTCCACACACTCTCTTGTATATATTTATGAAGCTTTTGTGTGGTATACTCAAACCTTGCTACTCAACTGAAATTCTAGGTGTATATAAAAAACACAGCATCACGGTGCTCACCTAAGACTGACTGAATAAAACCCTGCCTTACTTTCAGTGGTACGTACAGGTCAGACTTCAGCCCCTTAAAATTTGCAACGCACTGGCAAAAAAAAGCCACACTTTTTAAAAGCAATAGAAACAAGCAAAACCTCATATGAAATGCTAATTTAATATGCTATCCAGTTTTCATTTTAAGCTAGTGATGCCTGGTGAGTCTCCTTTAAGCTTTGCTGTTGTCTGGGTGACTGTGTGTGTGGACAAGACATAGTGCAGAACACACTTATTTGAGAGTCTCATGCTATTGTCCTCTGTTCCAGCAGCATCACCAGGGACTGTCTTCTTTGGGGTACTTGGTATACTTTTCAAAATAGATGTGTATGATTTTGGTTCTGTCAATATATTTGGTACAGATAGAATGAAACTTTCCATATGCTTTTGATTTGATGCTGCTTTGAGTATTGGGGAAGTAAATCTAAAATTTCTATATGTAATTACTAGCCCCAAAGTAATATATTAGGAAACAAATGCTAAAACTTGAGTATTGTAATGGTAATCTTTACAGATTTAGAACCAGTGTCTGTACTAACTTTCTGAGGATTGATAAGGAAGATTTACCCTGACCAAGGAGAGCCATCCTATAGGCTGGAGCCCAAGATGGATATGGGGAATGAGAAAATCAGCTGTGATTCTCTCCCTCTGCACTTTGGTCTGCCCTGGTGTTAATGGCTCTGCTTCAACCAACTCTTTCTGACATTTCTGAAAATGAACAAAATAAGTCTCCTCCCCACTCCCTAGGTTACTTTTGTCAGCTACTGTGCTTGCTCACAGATGCTAACTAACACAAAAGGATTACAGTCAGGAGTGGGTCCCTGAGGAAACTGCTCATCTGAATGATGCTCTCTAAATTGTCCCTGTAGGCAAGAAGTATCCTTGAATGAGCATTTTTTCTCAGATGGCTTCATCAAAGTAGTCACATTGTCACAGTCCTTTCTCTGATGACACATACCATACCAGTAAATGAAACCATTATGTTAATTTTGGGAAATGTGCTTTGAAGACTAATGACGTTGGAAATCAGTAGACATTTTTTTCTAATCCTTCTGGTTTTTTTTTTTTTTTTTTTTCTTCTTTTTTGGGGAATCAGGACTTTAAAATTGTTTGCTCTAAGATAGAACAGATCCAGGCCACTGGCCACCTGAAAGTATGCTCAGGTTGTATCTTCTGATTATTGTTTTCTATATAGAAGGAACATGCTCCTCTCTGTCTTTCTGTCTGACTTTCTCTGTCTCTCTCTGTCTGTCTCTCTCCCTCTCCCTTCTCCTGCCTCCCCCTCACATGTGTGTCTGTGTGTGTGTGTGTGTGTGTGTGTGTGTGTGTGTTGAGTTAGTACTTTGAGTCTCTTAATGCCTGTGGCAGCATATTTACATATCTGATCCTTAGCAGAAAACAAACAAACAAATGGTGTATATCTTCATAGGACTATAGGATAGTAGGGCACCTGGATATAAATGTCAGAACTTAGAGTGCAGTATGACAGGGAACTCAGGGTCACATGAAACACATGAAACAAAGCTGAGGACTTGTGGAAGGATTCTAACAACTCTCTAATTTTGGAAATCTACATCAGTGCTGCATGGAATTTGTGTCCGTTAATGCATCTTTTGGAGTGTATATTCTTGGGAGTAGAATTCTGAAATGAAATATAACACCTGAGTCTCTACTACATATTTCTAGATGGCTTCTGAGAAAGGATGAATCAAGTTGACTGAGCAGTTACAGCATATTAGTGTCCTTTTTAGTATGGCCTTGTTTGAATGCCCTGGAATTTTTTTTTTTTTCTAGACATTGTGTTCTGTAGCCCAGGCTGATCTTAATGCTGAACTTCTTGTGTGTGTGTGTATTAGTTATATGCATATTATATACCTGTTCATATGTGTATGCATATGTAATTGGGGCCCAGATATTAGCAATGAACTCTTCTGTTGTACTCTACCTTACTTTTTGAGACAGGGTATCTCACTGAATCTGAAAGTAAATGATCAGGGTTAGTGTAGCCAGACTTTGTTTTTTTCTTTGGGTGCTATGGATATGAACTCATGTCCTCATACTTGTTATAGCAGCAGCCACTTTGCTGAATGAGCCATCTCTTTTGGGCCATGAGCTTACATTTCTGATCTTTCTGCTTCTACTGAGTACAGTGTTAAAGGTGTGTAATACCACAGTCTTTTATGCAGTGCTAGGGTCTGAACCTGGGGCTTCATGTGTGCTGGACAAGCATAGACAATCTGTCAAATGTGTGTATTTCTAGTCCATCTTTGCAAATTTTGGTGTGGGAATCTATGAAAATTATTTTTGCTTCTCAGCCCCTCTATAAGACTTTTTCCTTATTTAGACTAGCACTAATCATTATCCAAATTGGGAAATTTTTTAGGACTTGACAATGAACAGAAGAGATTACTAAGTGTCTTTTCTGTGTAATCTGCGTTGTCTCCTTCTGTGTAATCTGGGTTGTCTCCTGTGTAATCTGGGTTTGTCTCCTTCTGTGTAATCTGGGTTGTCTCCTTCTGTGTAATCTGGGTTGTCTCCTTCTGTGTAATCTGGGTTGTCTCCTTCTGTGTAATCTGGGTTGTCTCCTGTGTAATCTGGGTTTGTCTCCTTCTGTGTAATCTGGGTTGTCTCCTTCTGTGTAATCTGGGTTGTCTCCTTCTGTGTAATCTGGGTTTGTCTCCTTCTGTGTAATCTGGGTTTGTCTCCTTCTGTGTAATCTGGGTTGTCTCCTTCTGTGTAATCTGGGTTGTCTCCTTCTGTGTAATCTGGGTTGTCTCCTTCTGTGTAATCTGGGTTTGTCTCCTTCTGTGTAATCTGGGTTTGTCTCCTTCTGTGTAATCTGGGTTTGTCTCCTTCTGTGTAATCTGCGTTGTCTCCTTCTGTGTAATCTGGGTTTGTCTCCTTCTGTGTAATCTGGGTTGTCTCCTTCTGTGTAACCTGGGTTTGTCTCCTGGGTCCTGCAATGACTTTGTGGGCTACTCTCCTCTTTCTTTCTTCAGATAGACTTTTACAATGCTGTGGTAGTACAAGCTAATTAATAACTGCACACATGATTCTTATTTACAATATTGCAAACAATTTCTGTGCAGGGGGCATGTAATTGATTTCTACCTTGATGAACAGATGTTCTAAGATACTATAGTTAATTATTGTGCACCAGAAATTATAAAAATACCCAATTAACCATATTCTACTTAAGTAATGCTTTTCAACATTCTCCCATGCTCAAGACAACAGCAATGACAACAACAACAATAAAAAAATGCAAACAAACCAACCAACCAAAAACCAAACAAACAAAATCCTAACAATTCCTTTTATTAAATAGTGTTTCTGTTACTTTCCAGAGGACTGGCTGTCTTGGTGCTTAGAGGGTCCTTGTTACAGCAGATATACCATTCTTAGATAATCAGGAAATAGATTTTAGTAACATTGTTGGTTCATAACCACACCTTGAAATTTGTACTACTATTCTAATTATTGAGTAGTCTGTGGTGTGTGATAATTTTATATTTGTAGGAAACCAAAATTTTAGGGGTTTTTTCTTGAAATTATGATTTAATCAGTTAAATCTTTGCTGATTTAATTGTTAAGTAACCTTTTTTGAATTTGATTTTTGTATAGCTGATATATAACAGCTCTTATAGAAAGTAAATACAAACTCCACAAGTATAGAATCTAACTTTTCACAACATGGTGCACACTTGGCGGGGATACAGGGAGTGCTCTGCTTAATGCTGTTTTTAGTGCTCCTGGAGAAAATGCATGCATGTGGAGATGCAGCAGAAGGTGCTTTCCACAGGAAGGTGTGCAGAGCACACGGGCTACATCATGGCAGAGTGCCCTGGAAGCAGCCCAACAGGCATTCCACCCAAGTAATGCTCTCCTGATTTGCTTTAGCAGCCCAGCAGCTGCCTCTGAAGCTAGGAATTTTCAGATGGTGAGAGAGAGTCTTAATTCCTCAGCAGCCAATCTCAGCTTGCCTTGTCTTAGTCCTGGAAAAGATCCAGAAAGGGATGGCAGAGATAGGGAAACAACCTCTAGGAGTTTCTGTTTTCACATGTGTTCTAACAATGATACGGACACAGTAGAGACGTTACATTTACTTGGGCATCAGTTGCATAGTTTAATGTGCTTTAATTCCCCTAAGCTTGATCCATGTGCTAGGTGTTACTTTCAAACTATAGACATGACTCTCGCCCCCACCCCCACCAACAAGGCACTAACTATTGTACTGAAATTTGTTTTTATTTCCTACCTTTTTCAAAAATTAAAAAAAATAGCTTTTTATCTGAATTTTGGAAATAACGCATTGCAACTTGGTGGATCTTCAAGGAGTAGAGAGGAACAAGCTGACATGGATAGAGCTCAGAGTGGATAGCTGACACAGGACCGCAGGAATCCCCAAGGGCTGGAGAGAGTGGGAGGACATGAGAATTTCCAGGTGTCTAATGCCCAAGGCTTTAATGCACTTTTCAGGACTGGAGTAATTTAGACCTGGGAAGTCTGGTTGGAACTTTATGCAGTTTGGGCTTAAAACTATAAAATAATTTAATTCTTTAGTTTCTGCCATCTTGATCTATAATTACTGTTATTCTAGGAACAGGTGGTTTTGAAAAGTTCTCTCCTGCCTGTGATCAACTCACTGGAATTCATTTTACGGGTTTCAGTAGATGACTTAAAGTAAGCCCGCAGTAACTCCTGTTGATTAGAAAAATGCAAGTGAAGAGCATCTATCTGTGTGCTGACTGGCTCAAACTAATGACATTCACGGAAGCCACTTCTCACTCTCAAGTGTGCTCTGGACTGTGACATTAGATAGCAGCGAAAGGATTATGTATATGGCAGCAAGGATACTCGAAACCTATCATAAATTTAACCTTTCTATTACTGTTAGGAGATGAGTTATCGTTTCCACTTGTCAGGTAGGAACACTGCTTGATATAGAGTCCGACAGTACACTTCTGCCCTTCTGTTGTATTTTGAAGTGTAAATGGCTTATGTTTAGTCAATCTCGTGAAATTGAATCGCTTTTATGGCATGTAAGAGTAAGAGCTGCTGATGTAGCTGTTAACAGGCGCAGAAGCACTACTTAGCTGAGAAAAGAACACTTCAGAGATGACTGAGTTCTGCAAGGAATTTCTGCCCCTTCTACTGCATTGAGTCATGTTTGAGTATGCGAACTGATATTAATTTCAATTTACTTATGTTTCTGTAACAGAGATGATTCTATGTCCTTACTATGCCCTTAGGTTTATTGAGGCTGTTGTGGTTTGATGTGAAATGGCCCTAATTTGCTCATGTATTTGAACACTTGGTTCCCAGTTGGTAGTGCTGTTTGGGAAGGTTTAGGAAAAACCTTTAGAAGGTGGAGCCTTGCTGTAGGAAGTATGTTATTGGGTGGGCTTTGAAGGTTTATAACCTAGTTCTACTTCCTGGTTTCTTCTCCTTGTGTGCTGTGGAAATGTACTCAGTCTGCTTATTGACTACCAGGCTAGCCTCATGTTCCTGCTGCCACGCCTTCCTTGCAGTGATAGACTCTGTGCCTCTGAAAATGTAAGTCAGGATAAACCTTTTCTTTCCTAACTTGCTTTTTCTCAGTGCATTTTATTTTTTTACAGTAACAGTGATGTATATACAGGCCATACCTGAGAGTTTTCTATATATCTCCTTCAGTTTTTAGATTGAAATTAGAGATGAGAATAATGAGGTATAGAAATGATAATTTTCTTCAACTAATGGTAGTGTAAGGTTTAGATATATTTATTAAATCTGGCAACATAGCATGATATGTTACTGCTAAGTAGTATGTGTGTGTGTGTGTGTGTGTGTGTGTGTGTGTGTGTGTTACTGCTGGATGTGGTTTTATTTCTCTATTGAAAAAAATTCTCTTTTTTTTTAAATGGAAGACAGAAGGCTTTTATTCTCTATGAATAAGATTTTCAAAAATTATATGCTGAACTACAAAGAGTTTCTTTTGGTGGTACCAGAAATCTATAAACAAAATCTCTTAACATTGAAGTCAATAGAAAGAATCACTTCAGTTCCAGAAATTGTTTTTAAAAACTCTCTTCAGTCTTGTTTTCAATGTTTTTAAATTTTGATGTTACACTAGTTCCCTCTGTCCCCCAAAAGTTGGCTAAAAATTTACATGAACCTTTCTTTACTTTGTTTTCTCTCTCTACCTGTCTCTCTGGGTGTGGGGTATCAAGTTGGATTTTTTTAAAATCATTTTTTTGAATCAATTTTTAATTTTCCCTATTTCCTTGGTGACTATAAACCAACATGACTTTCCCCTTTCCCTGCCAAATTAAGGCGAAAAATATTTCTAACAGTCTCTTGGCTCTTTATTCTGAATGGCTAGGCCTAAAGGTTAGGCAGTATAATAAACAATAAATCATCTTGCTTGTCAGGCAATATAGACATAAGGCAGTACAAGCAAGCTTGCATGCTTCTTTTGACCAACAGTATAATGGTGCTTTACTCACATATTTGGGACAGTATTTAACTCGGCTATGAGCACACAAGAACAGAAATGTAGCATCCTTCCACATTTACTATGGAGTAAAAATATCTCCCAATCTTTCCATTCTTCTCTTTGAAAACACATTAAACATACTCTCTTCCTGGTTAGGCAGACCAGCACCATCTCTTTTGGGGAATGGTACCGTTTTGGGCTTGTGGTAAGATGATGTGTATACCTTACTCCTGCTAGTGATCCTCTAGCCTTAGTTCCTCATCTGCCTTAGCAGCATCACAGCGCTGAATCCAAGTTCCAGGGAGCTTGGTAACACTAGGGGTTTTATATCCCTACATAATAGGACTTTGTATGGTATTCTGTACTTCTAAGAGTATTCCATAAATACTAAACAGAAGTAGACTAAAGGTACATGCACACACAGCAAGTTCTCACAGTTGTATATACAACAAGTTGTCCTTTTGTCTCAACTAGCATATACTGTTTTTAGCCCCATTATATCATGTCTTTTCCCTTTGGAAATAAGGATATAGTATTGGAAATAAGGAAATAAGGATTTTCTCTTGGAAATAAGGATATAGTATTGGTTAAAGTTTCCGAGAAGCTCATAAACATCTCCATAACATACAGTGTGGCAGAGATATAATTTCTAGGAAAAAGCTATTGCACCTGGCTTCTGCACTTCTGTTAGGAAGTATGATATGATACTGGATACATAGGAAGAAACAATGCCAGCTTCTCTGCAACATTCCTGTGGTGGCCTTGGCTTGAGGGTGTAGCTCTGGAGTAAGCATTCTTGCCTAGCATGCACAAGACATGGGCAACACCCCACTTTGGAAAAGAGGGGAAAGAACAAAGGAAGCAGTGTGCTTCACACATGTAGGATCTAAATCACATTGACTGCCTTTTATGGACTCAAACTCAGCTTTCTTCTTTGGGCTCACTTTATGTATCACAGCTTTAATTGTTCAATAAATCATAGGCTGCATTATAATACTATTTTACTCTTTACTTAGTGATTGTACACAAGCAATTGAAACTTTCAGTAGTGAAAGCTAATTATAATGTAGGACTGAAATCTGAGCACTCTTGAAGAAGCTTGGAATATATTGACAGGTTTCGTCTTTCTTTTTGAAAATTACTTTAATTTCTTTTATCTCCATTCAGCATCTTAACACAAGCTTTTAGAATATGAACTAATTTTCAGAAGACTGTTCTTTCCCACAATGTTAGAATTCTGCATGGTGATAACATCCTAATTTTTTACTGAAGTTTGAAAGCAATTTTTTCCTTTTTAAAATAGCAGCACTGTCAAGCCCATGGTAGAATGATGCAAATAATTCTCGTGGGCTGGAACTATTCCTATCCTACACATGTACTTTCAGATGTAGTCAATCTTTATGCAAGTTTGAATTCTAGGTACTTGAATCAATACTTCACACATGCCAAGATTTAAAAGTTTATTGTATTTTTATTGAATGCTCCATTTTTAGAATTGGCTTGAAAATTAGGATGTTTTGAAGTGTGAGTGCCCACAGAATTGTTGTTCATAAACTCTTCATAGAAATGTAGAAGTTTCCAAAGGGTTGAATGTCTCCTAAATGAAAAGTTTTGTGGTTTTCCATCTAACATGATTTCTGATGGTGAAGGGTTCCCACCTTGCAGTATGGCTGTTCTGATAATGCCATGGTCAGCCCTTTGGAGCTCAAGGTATCTGTGTTGTAAACAGAGCAGTAACTCCAGTTGTATTGTTTAAAAAGTTATAGCAGAGCCCGCAGGTTTATCTAGAGCAGTGGCTTCATCTGGTTTATTCTGAGTGTAATTTGGCTCTAGATGCCAGGACATTAGTTTCAGATCAAAAGTGTCATCTAGTTTATGGACTATCATTTTTATTTAGATCTGTTCTGCATGCATGTGTCTTTATATAAAGATCTTCCTCTTGCTAGTCTTCCATTTAATGTTCTTCCTGATGAGTTTTTATGCATAGTCCTTACTTCCACTCCTTGGGAGAAATCACTGATTTGAAGTTTATGGAAGACTAAATAGATGACACTGATTTTCTACCCAAGATGCCCGTGACTCTGCCTTGCTCTGTCCAGTAGAATAGAGGTCAAGAACCATGTGCTGGCTACTGAAACATATGTCTGTGTTCTGCTTGTGGTGGCTGACTAGCAATGCTGGAGAGTTTGGCTTGTGGGTGATGAAGAAATGTGTTTTTCCTAAAGGGTAGTGAAGGAAGTTTGATAAAATATATCCTTGAGTGGTTGTCACCTGAGGAAGTCAGGCTGATAGACCAAATTGGCTATAGACTACAGAGCTGTTTCTGTGGGTGAGTGGTAACAACTGACAGAATGTGAATTTAAAGCAACAGTACTGAGTACTTCGCTTATATAATTACAGATACAGAAGAAAGTCTGGGCAGTCATCACTGAGGAAGCTTCTTGAAAAACAGTAAGAGAGTGAGAAAAGTGACAAAAATCTTTGCAATACACCAAAAAGCCTTCACAACCTCTAAAATTACATGCAAAGATGTATTATTAGTGAAAACGACTTGAATGCAATTCTGGAGATTTTCAGTGATTTCAGCATCCAAATTGAAGTCTTATTTTTATAATATGAAACTTTATGGAAATATACAGGGAAAAGTAAGTACTTTTCTACTGCTTCTGCAGACTAAATATAAATAAATGACTGTAATTTGGTAGGAAAATACTTTTATTTGGAACTTCCACTGAGTATTTATATATATTTCTGTGGAATCTAGTTTGCATTTTGTTGCATACTTAACTAAGAAGCATGGAGGTGAAACTTAAATTGCAAGAGAATAAATTGCTTTAATAGGCTGTCATAACCACTAGGGTAAATACCAGCCTACCATTTATCTTTTATAGTCAGAATTTTCATTACTGCAAAATGTTGCTTTAAAAAGAGCCTTGCATAAATATAATTGGTTGTTTATTAACAAACAAATTCAAAAGCACAAACTTGCTCTACTTGTTGAGGCAATAGAATCTGGGCAGTTATCCATTTCTTGAATTTGATGTTAATTTAGGAATATTATACTGATAGTATATACAACTCATGTTGTGGGATTAGTTTAAAAGTATTTTCTTTTTATTAAGTTAAAGTGCAATAATCTTATTAGTAAAATTGAACTTTGAAACAGTCTTTTTCTTTAAAATTTTATTAGGAATAATTGAGATTTTTATGCTGCATTCAGTTATGTCACAATTTGCATAATGCTGATTGGTAAGGATTATAGTAAAATGTAAATTGGATTTTGTAATCAAAAGGGCTGGTACAACTGGGTGATTTTTTTTTTTCCCTCTTAACTTAGAAATATAGTTTAATTTATGAATGGTTGGGAAATGAATATATTAGTTTGAGAAGACTTTCAAAAGACAGACTAGCATTTTTTAAGTTGTATATTGTAATATAGTGATTTTGTGTAATAAGATGTCGTCTTATGTGTGAGGTTACTCCAGAGGCCAGCAGCATATGTGAAGAGGGGAGATTATTTGCTGAAATGGACAAGCCTTACTTAGAGAGTCAGTTCCCATCTTTCTGTGAAGATGAAGAGACGGTGGGAAAGGATGCTGTGCGCAGCTGCAGGGAGCTTTCATACTACAGCAGGAAATGAGCTACCTGTGAAAACTGTATGGAATGTGGTGTGGAACAGCTGTCTGATTTATCAGCCGGAGCAAATGGCTCATGTTTGCAGGTATAACCTTTACTCCAGGTACCCATCATTGTCCTGTTCAGTCCACAAATGTTTGCTCAAAAGTAGAGAAAGTTTGCCAGTTAAAACAATTAAGCCCAGTGAACCACACCACTTTCCCAAGTGTTCTGTGGTTTATTCTTGATTTGCATACAGGAACCTACAAAGCTTCAAGGTATAAACCCAGGAAAGTGATTAGCTTTATCAGTCCACAGGAGCCCTGTGGTCAGCTCTGGGGATTTATATCTAGTTCCAGCATTCAGACCCTTCATGATAGTATGTATGAGTGTACAGTTTGCTAAGCTGTTTCTATAGTAGCTAGCTTATTTATGAATATTTTAACAATTACTTTATTTCCTAAATCTATGTGGTAAACATGTTACTTCTAGAGGAATCTCAGTGTAACTTTCAACACAAGTAGCTCTCTTCCCTCTGCCCAGTACAGATGAGTGCTAGAACATCCTTCTGATGTGCCTTCCATTCCACATACTCCAGAACACTTAGGTTGGATTTGGATTTTCTTTTAATTACAGTTTTATTTTATGTATATGTTTATTTTGCCTGCATATAAGTCTGTGTACCCCATTTGTAGTACCCGAGGCACCCACAAGAAGGTATTAGATCCTCTGGAACTGGAGTTGCAGATGGTTGTAAGCTGGGGTGCTGGGAATAGAACTCTTATCCTCTGGAGAGCCAGTGCTTTTAACTGCTGAGCCATCTCTTCAGCCTGCCTGCCTGCCTTCCTTTCTTTCTTTCTTTCTTTCTTTCTTTCTTTCTTTCTTTCTTTCTTTCTTTCTTTCTTTCTTTCTTTCTTTCTTTCTTTCCTTTGTTTTTAAAATGCTACTAATTTGTTCTAGGTACCACACTGAGTATTGGTTGGAATAATATTGAGCCTGCACCGAACTTTCCTGATCCAAGACAGAAGAGTAATCAATTAACATGATGATTGCTGTAAGACACTCAGGAATGTTTGCAAAAAGTGTGGAATGAAAAGATTTTTCTGCAACAAGGAAGAATAGGTGCTGTTATGGAAGTTATTAGTATGCTAGTCTGTAGTTGCATCTGTCACAGAGAAATGAAATGCACTAAAACAGTTACAGAAAATCCTTGACTTTTAAGGGTTTGCTGCAATGTTTGCTTTGAAAGATTGGGCTCTTGTTTGAATGCCTGGTTGATTTTTATGGAAAACTTGAGAATCAAGTATTAAACCCTGGGCTACTCTGAGATTAAGAGATTAGAGCAAAAAAAAACGAGGAGCCAGGAAAAAAGAGAGTGAAGAATTCACCAGTGCAGCTGGAGGAAGACTGTAGGAGTGCACAGAGGTGGATACAGATAAAGGAAGTACAATGAGAGGGGGGCGAACAGGGTACACTGCTGTTTATGGTTATTTCACATGATGCCCAAAAGGCAGCCTGCATGTTTAAACTCTGGAGTCATTGAAGATATGGATGTGTTTTCCTTCACTGGGACTTAAAGCCTCACTATGATCTAAACAATTACAATGGATTTCAAAGATTTTTATTTTTTTATTTTTTGAGACTTTTTCCTTATAATGTGTAGAGAGAAATGAGGTTGTCTGAGCAGGAATTGGTGTGTGTGTGTGTGTGTGTGTGTGTGTGTGTGTGTGTGTGTACTGTATACACTTTTGAAGGTCAGAGGACAGCTTGCAGGAGTCAGTTCTCTCCTTCCACAATGTGGGTCCTGGGTATTGACCTCAGGTTGTCAGGCTTCACCTGTTATAGAATCTTGCTGACCCAGTATGACTTTTATGAAACTAAAGTCAGCAACTCCAACAGCAAATTTTAAAATCAAATCTAATACAATATTATCAAAAGATGTACTAATTTGATACTTACTTGCCAAGGACTGACAGTAGAACAATATTAAAAGTCCTATTTTCTTTTATTACACTGTTTTGTATAAGCATAGAAAGCTTCTTGTGTAGTAAAGTCACTGTAACTCATAGTTTATAGCAGCTTCAAATCTGAGCTGAGATAGTTCAGGCAGCAATTGTTGATGTTGTGTGCTTGAATGACAGAAGCGACTACTGGATTCCTGTGGGCTGCCTGTGGGAGCTGAGAACTGAACTTGGGTCCTCTGGAAGAGCCGGAAGCTCTCTTAACCACTTCTAGTATATGGGAGTGCTTAGGACATGCTCTTGAATGCTCCTACCTTTATTCTTTTCAATCAGCTAAGTAGGGAGGAGAATGAAGCAAGACTGTGAGTCTTTTCTGCATATACAAAGGATTTATTGACACACAGGAAATAGCACATTGTTGGTTGTTTATCTACTATAATAATGTGTTTGATTTACTTATGAACTGGAAAAATTCAGAGGTACCAGAAAATTAAAACTACAATGTATAAAAACGACTGCTTTATTGAGAACAGTAGAGATCAGCTTGTTAAAATGAGTCATTTTTGTAAAATTATAATTGGGTTTCAGTGAACCATGGAGCCATGGCACAGGAGCTAGCAGAAATCTCTTATGGAAGTGTTGAAGTCAGAGTGTCCTGAGGTTGTTCTGGACTGTTTAGATTGTAGGCATTTATTGAAGGCAGAGCACTGTCTAGTCGCCTTATCCAGAGTGCTGTGGGAGAGATAGAAAGAGACCAGATGTCTACCCATGAGACCTGGGGTAGAGATGGCTTCAAAATGTAATATTTGTCAAAAAAAATTACTCTGTCCTCCTCATTTAAAAATATATGGGGCCAGTGTTCTTATATTTGGCTCCTGATTGTCTGATAACTGTCACATGTACAATGAACTATAGGCAGAGTTCTAACAAGAACTACATCTACATTGAACTGCATGTAGAATCAGTGTGCTAGCCAGTGTTTGATTGGCTTCTTACAGAGCTATTAGTATATAATTGAATTTGCAAGTTACAGAATATTCCATCAACCTGGGAGCTCTATTTTTATGGGAGGGTTTGTGATAAATTAAGAATATTCTGTGTTCAGGCTGCAGTTTTTGGAGCTTTATCTTTTAGCTGGTATTTTTGTATATGCTTGCGGGTCACATCAAGTTTTAGTCCCTGTTCCTAAAATAATATTAGCCATTTACTTTTAAACTTCCTTTTAAGGACTATAATTCTCTTCTTGACAAGTGCATAAAATTCAAGTGATGAATTTTCTATTTTCTTTTGTACTTTCTTGCAATTGAATTTTATTTCTGTTGGAAAACTAGTGTGAGCTTGGATGAGTTATTTTGTAAAAGTCTCTACACTGATTCCATAGTGGCTCCACAGTTTCCCTTCCCCCCTGTACTAAGTGTTTTCTTTTCCCTTATTTTTCTCAGAATGTGTTCTCTTGATTATAGCCATTATGATCCCCAGCCCATTTTTATTGAAAGTGAGTTTGGATGTCTCAATAAAATATTCCCTTTGTGTTGATTTGTATATTTTTGCGAAAGGGATATATTGGTAGCTAACTTTTATCTTGGGCCTCTGGTGGAATCCTGGTGGTAAATTCTTGGCAAGGGTCCTCCATATAGGCATTATTAGAGATGTGCATGGTGAGAACATTCTAGGAATACATCCCATCAGGTAATCTATTAATAGTATCTGAAAACTTAATATTGGACCCGAACCCTGGCACACATTTTAAGGATTGTGGAAATATCACCATAGTTACTTAGCATATATTTCTATTATACCCATTTAAAAAGATTTATTTTATTTTTAATTACATGTGTGTGCGTGCATGTGAGCAGAGGTAACTAAGGAACCAGAGGCAGTGGATCGCCTAGAGCTGGAGTTGTAGGTGGTTGTGAGCTGCCTCATGCCTGCTGGGAATCAAACTTAGACTCAGTGAAGGCCCTGTGTTCTCTACATCACTAGATAATCTTTCCAAGCCCTATAATACTTTATTTTTGAATGAGGGTATCAAGTTATATCCATTACGACTAACTTCAACAAGCTATTTGCGACAAAGGTTTATTTCTTTTTTAATTAAAAAATATATATCAGTATATTTCTTGCATTTATGTCTGTGATCCATGTGTGTACAGTTCCTGTGGAGGCCACAGAGGCCATCAAATTCATTGGGACTGGAATTATAGACAGCTGTGAGCCTCCATGTGAGTGCTGGGAACCCAAATCTTCTAGAAGAGCAGCCTGTGCTGTTAACTGCTGAGCCATCTCTCCAGTCCCCACTGGTATTAAAGCTGCATTAACTGCTAACTACTATTTTCCAATTCCTGTATTTTTGTATTTATCTACTTGCAGATATTGGGTTCTTAGGTCTTGGTTATTTTTCTAGTGAAGAGCTGTGTGCTAGTTAGTTTCAGGTTAATTTGACACAAGTTAGAGTCATTTGGGAAGAAGAAACCTTAGCTGAAAACAAAAAAATGCCCTCAACAGATTGTCCTGTTGGCAAGCCTGCAGCACATCTTTGTGACTGATTAATGAGGTCAAGCCCAGCTGATTGTGGACAGTGTCATCTCTGGGCTTGTGATCCTGGGTGTCATTAAAGTCAGGGAACCTTGCTCCTCCATGTCCTCTTCTCCAGTTCCTTGATTAACTTTATATTTCAAGTCCAACATACAACTAGGAAACTATGTAACAATGAAAAGAATACTCATAGAAACTGTATAATAAATAAAGAAGAAATAATTGCAGGTATATAAGCTTTCAAGAGCAAAGAGAAAATGAAAGGAAGCAACACCAAAGTTTCCTAACAATGAATGCCTAGACAGATAGGAGGGAGAAGGCTTTGGTAACTCAGGGCTAACTGAGTGAGCTCAGGAGGCCTCCACCCTAGACAATAGCATGCAGTTATATACCACTAGTAGAACGTAGCATGTGGCATACACAACTTAACTCCTTCAATAAATAACTTGTAAGTAAACTGATAAAAAGAAATGAGGCAAAACCCAGATAAAGACTCTGAAGAGGCATGTGTGAGTATTCTGATTCTGATTCTCTGAAGAGGCATGTGTGAATATTCTCATTCTGATTCCCTGAAGAGGCATGTGTGCCTAGTTGGCCATCAGTGGGAAGAGAGGCCCCTTGGTTATGCAGACTTTATATGCCCCAATACAGGGGAACGCCGGGGCCAGGGGGTGGGAGCGGGTGGGTAGGGTAGCAGGGCCGGGAGGGGGGAGGATATAGGGAACTTTCTGGATAACACTTGAAATATAAATGAAGAAAATATCTAATAAAAGTTGAAAAAAAAAAGATACATGTTGAAATATTTGTAGATTAAAGATTGCAATTTTTAGTATTTATCTCTATAATGTTTTGTTACATTTATCTTGAAAAACCAAAAAAACAAAACAAAACAAAAAAAACTCATTAAGTAAGGCTTTATTTTTTAGATCATGGAAATTATGAAGTAGCTGCTATCTTAGCTGTGTACAGAAGTTATCAATCAGAACAATGACCTGCCTTTAAAATAATGTAATTGTGAATGATGTTGTTTAGTTTTGTTTATAAAGAGCTGTTAGGAATTTATGGTGGTTATAACTGGCATTTATTGAGACATATTCCATGGCTCCACTCATATGCACATATTTTGACTTGGTAGTTTATGATGTGAACACAAGTGTCTTGTGCTTTATGGAGTGGTTGATATTGTCTCATAGCAGAAAAGCAAATGTGCTGTGAGGTTCAGCAGTCTTTTCGACATAGATGTATGCTTTCTTCTCACAAGTCTGAATATGTATTTCTTTGACATCTTTATTATATCTGTAAACTATGATATTCTTCTACATTGCAGAAATATGACTTCTCTAATATTTATCTCATGCTGATGCAATGCAGTATTTATAACATAAACTGGAGGCATAGATCCTAAGAAATATTCACGTTCCACGTCAACATGGGCGACTGTCAATTAGAGCCTTTTCTAATTCTTATATAGTGTTGAAACAAAAGTCTTTCTTGGACAATTTTCTGTTATTCTTAAGCTCTGCATTCATTAACTCTTGATCAAATTCATACTCTTGCTTATGTAACATATTAAAAACATAGAAAGTTCAAATTACTTGACAAAGGTAATATTGGGTATTTAATAAGTGTTTATAATAGTTGTGGGTGAGGTGGCTGAGTAGTTGAAGAGTAGAGTATGTTGTTTAATAGATATTTCCCTGTCTAAACATGGGATTTTTGTCAGGTGGTAATAGAACACTCTGAAAAATGGGTGCTTATATTTCTTATTCTGGTGTATTTGTCCCCTTTAAAGAGGTTTCACTAAAAGGTTTTATGGAACGCAGTCTTCTGCCTAAAGGTATGGTGTGTGTGTGTGTGTGTGTGTGTGTGTGTGTTGTGATGCTAAGTATTTTAAGAAGTATGGGTGAGTTTTAACAGTGCATGCAAGGTAATAGTTGGTCAGCTGAGGTTCATGGCTGTTGGTAAAGGGGATTTGCCACCTGAATCACAGATGGGTCAATTTATTACTGCAGTAGTAGTAGCCAGAGGGTAAATATTTGGGCCTGTTTTGTTTGTTTTGTATTGTTTTGTTTTAAATGTTATCTCCTGAGGAATAATGTGAAGAGGGTCAAATGACACCTTTGGGAAGCATGAGAGAAACTCAGAGATTATGAGTCTCAAATTTTTATAGTGAAAGGAACTCACATGGAACATATCATTTTAAGGGGCTTTTACTTGTAACTTACAAAAGTCCTTAGGAAGATGATCTTCAACCACAGCAGCAGACACTTCATAAGATGTGCAGAGAAAGACCAGAGACTCTTGGAAAACTAAATCCCAGCAGCACCAACATTGCTGCTGTACTGCTGTGGCTCCTGATGGATTCTCACGCAAATGTCCAACCCTGTCAACCACACTGACTCATCAGATTACAGGAGATTCTATTCTCATCTATTCAGTTTGTCTCAAAAAATATTTGAAGGCACTATCAGAAATATTCCAAGCAGCAAGTAAAGGCCAGCTTGGGAGAGGATGCTGGTGATACCTGGAAAGGTAGTGAGCCTCAGGAAGATGGAGTGAGACTGAGGCTGGCCAGATTTCTGGGATGGAGTGTAGTGAGTGGGCTTTGTCTACAGAGAGAGACGCCATGTCCATTTTCACTTCTCTGTTCTTTCAGAGACTGAATGGCTGCAGCAGCCCTGTGGACATGAGGTTGTGGAGGAGTTAAGCAATTAGTGTAAAAGACTTCTATAAACCGAAGGCTGCAACAGTCAGTGGTTTTGCTTTAAGTGTTGGAGTGGTAAAAAACCTATGTATTGCCTTTATTGACTTTGTTTACTTTTACGTTGATCCCTGAAGATGTTTGAACAAGAATGTCCTCTATAAGCTCTGGTATTTGAATACTAGGGCACCTACATGGTGGTATTGTTTGAAGGTTTAAGAGGGACATATATCAGTGGGATCAGGATTTCAAAGCAAAATCCTACTTCCAGTTCATACTGTTTGCCTTATGTTTGTGGTTCCAAGATGTGAACACTCACCTACTGACTCCTGCTGCCATTCCTGCTCTTTGCTGCCGTGCTTTCCTGGGAACTCTAAGCCGAAATAAACTCTTCATTTTTCCAGCCTTAGTCATGGGGTTTTATCACAACAATAAAAACTGATCCAATCCCTCTCTGTGTAGTCCTTCTTGCTTTCTTTCTCATCATTCCTTTGCAATTATAATGCCCTTACTCTCTCAGAGCATGGCTCTCCCTCAACCCTGGGGTATCATCTTGAAGTAGTCTACAGTTCCCCAGTATTTTTTTTTCATATATTTGCATAGATTTGTATATCAATAGGCCTTGGTTGGCTTTTACATTTAGCAATGAAGGGTTTCTTTGATTAACTCAAACTGGTATGGCTTTCCATTTTTGTTATGTGGGTTTGTATATCTATAGAAAAATTTCCTAAAAATCCATCTTCAAAAGTTCTTGTCACATGGTTATTATTAATACATTTTATAGGACATATGAATTTTTATTACTTACAGTGGATTATTTGAGAAGCTCCCATATTAAGAGCCAGAATGTATTTCAGATACCTAACATTTCTCCATAATCTTTTAAAATAACGTGAAAAATTGAACAAATCAATGTAACAGTTACTTTTCTTCAGATATATTCTAAGTTATTCAAATCAGTTGGTAGTAAATAGACATTGAGGAATGGGAGTTATTTCACCCAATAGGTTAATATCAATTTTGCTAACAAACAAAACAAGTCCAAGGATTCACTTTCATAAATCTGCCATGAAGTCAGTTGTGTGTATGCATGTATGTAAAATACTAGAAAAACAGTCTACCATTGAGTTTAGCCTCAGGCAAAAAATAATTTTAAAATACTAATAAAAGTTAAATAATACTATAAAAACAATTTTGCTAATGTGAAAAATTCAGGTATTCAAGTAATATCTTTAAATGATTAAATCTTTACTCAAATTGCTCATTATCTCTGAGATTTCTAAGAGAAGAAAAAGGTAACTTGCCTGCTACCTTAGTTCCTAGTGAGGCCCCTAATAACAAGAGGCAGACAAGAGAGGAATAAGCAAAAGTCTATTGACTTTTATATCTTTGTACATGGAAAAAAAAAACTCAAGGAAAGTAACTTGGGCTTAGCCATTAGGTTTATATTTTATCTTCCACCAAGTACAGTAGGCTTTAGAGATAACTTTTATAATAGAAAAAGGCCTTCATTCTCTAAGGATGCAAAATGTGGGAAGGCAGAAGGGAAACTGATATTAGTATGAACAACTTAGTGAAGCCTGTTAGCTATATTTCTCAGGTGCCATCTTCAGGATGATAAAGACCTATGGTCATCTTGGATGTTTAGTGTATTGTTCTTCCTCATTCAAAGGGAAGGAGGAAACTATGAGGAGTGCAGAGAGTGTTTAAGGAATATCTATCTTTTAATGGCCAGATCAAACAGCACTTATTCCATGGTGCAGGATTTTGGAGTGGATAACGTCCTATGTCTTTTCTACATCTTTAAAGGTTCATAGACAACATGTTGTACTGCTGGTACATCAAAATGTGCTGATGGTTATAAGAATCTCAATTTCTAAATTTTCATATATGTTATTGACTATAAATCATAATATATTTTCATCATACATCATGTTCTTTCTCTCTCAAAAAAATGAAGTGTAAAGAAACAAAAAACAAAACAAAACAAAAACCAACACACACACACACACACACACACACACACACACACACACACACACACTGAGCATGAGTCTGCCTTGGAATGCAGCTGAAATATTCATTGTCACTCTATTGGAGAAAAGTGATTTTCCCTCTCCTAGCAGATCATTTGTAAATATCTTCTTGGGTAGTGCTGGGGCTTTGTGTCCCCTTCTTTTTTTCCTGTTGGCATCGCGTTTAAATTGAACTAGTGCAGATCTTATATAAGATGTCACAGTCTCTGTGACTTTGTATGTGTATCAGCCCTGCTGTATCTGGAAGATACTTTTTTTTTGGAGTCAGCTACAAATCTTGCTCTTATGATCTTTCTACTTCCACTTCTTCATAGACTCCTGAGTCTTGAAGGTAAGGGTTTGGTGAAGTTATACAATTTTGAACTGACTCCTCAAAAGTCTTCCACTTTCTACACATTGGCCTGTTGTGGGTAGAGATCCACTCAGGATCTCTGTTCCATCCACTCCGGATCTCTATTCCATCCACTCAGGAATCTTCTTTGATGTGGGCAGAGTGAGGCTCAGATCTATGGGTATAGCAGTATGTCATTAGGAGTTATTCTATTACTATTTTCCTTTAGCAGAATAATGATAATAGGTTTTCCCCTTGGTCCATGAGCTATCTAGTCTCAATCTCTTAGCTGCTTTTACAGTGTCAGGCATGGTTTCAATCTCATGAAAGTTGGCCCTAAATTCAGATCTATCAAAAAGTGATTGGTTATTCTCAAAAGATTTGTGCAGCTATTGCACCAGTGCATCTGTCAGGCTGCTAATATAGGTTAGAATTTCATAGCTGGAAGACATTAGTGATTAAGTGTCTCCCCCAGAAGCATGAACAATACCTTCTAGCACTACAAACATTTGTCTTCAGGGATAAAGCTTCTAGCTGGCCGGCGGGTTGATTTCTCCATGTCTGTTGACACAAGTAAGTGATGTCTTTAACAACAGAATCTTACTCTCAGGTTGTGGGGGTTAGACAGTAACTTGGCTAAAGCTTAATAGGTTGCAATGGTTGAATTTGTCAACGGGACCTCTTTAACTCAACATGGTAACATGATGTATCCCATTCTTGGTACTTAGGGTTTTTTGTTATTGTTTGTTTGTTTTTGTTTTGTTTTTGGTAGCCCAAGATGTCTAGTTGAAGCATTGTTTTCTGAATTTTTTGGTCATTCCTTTCATATATGTATATTATTTTAGGAATCTTAGAGTTTTCAATATGGCTTTTCAAAAGACCTTTGATATTAGTTTTCCTACACCATCTCCCCTTTAGCCATCTCTCTCATTCTCCTGTTTAATCCTCCTATTCGAATTTTACCTTTATCTCTTTATGACACTTTCCTATTTCTTCTTTTGTAGAGAATCCTCTAGACTTTTTCTAGCTACAACTCTGTGGTTATTCAAAATAAAATGTGTAGATCTGAAATTTAAAAGCTAAAACCCACGTATAAGAGAAACACACAGCGTTTGTCTTTCTGAGTCTAGATTATCTCATGTAGGATGGTATTTTTAGCATCATGCATTTACCTGAAGTTTTCATTTTTCTTAACAGATGAATAATATTCCATTGCGAAAATACACCACATTTTCATTATCAATTCATCACTTGATGAACATCCAGGCTCTTTCCAATTCATGGTTGTTATTAATAGAGCAGTAATGAATATGGATGAACAAGTGTCTCTGTACTAGGAAATAGAGTCCTTTGATTATATGTCCAGGAATGGTATAGCTAGGTCTCCTGATGGGTCTATTTTCACCTTTTTTAGGGAACCATTACACTGATTTCCATAGTACCTATGCAAATTTGCTCTCACCCCAGGAATAATAAATGTTCTTCTTTCCTCACATGAGGTCCCAATTTATTAATTGTTGGTTTTAATGCCTGTGTGTTCACAGTCCTATCTAGAAAGCCATTTCCTGAGTCATTTAGTTCAAGTGAATTCTCTACTTTCTCTTATCATATTCAGTGTGTGCACTTACATTGAGGCCCATGGTCCATATGGAGTTGAGTTTTGTACAGAAGAATAGATTTTTCTATATTTTTGTTTGTTTACATGTAGCCATCAGTTTGTCCAGCACCATTTGTTGAGTATGCTGTCTTTTCTCCAGTGTATATTTTAATTATATGTGTGTGTATCCATATATATCTATGTTATAGATGTGTGGAGCCTTCAGTTCTGTTCCATTGATCAACATGTCTGTTTATTATGCCAATACCATTTTTATTACAATAGCTCAGCAGTACAACTTTAAATCTGGGATGACACTGCTGGGAACTCTTTTACTGAATTGTTTTCTCTCTCTCTCTCTCTCTCTCTCTCTCTCTCTCTCTCTCTCTCTGTGTGTGTGTGTGTGTGTGTGTGTGTGTGTGGTGTGTGTGTGTGTGTGGTGTGTGTGTGTGTGTGTGTGTGTGTATGTGTGTATAAAATTCTATCATCTGCAAATAAGGATACTTTGACTTTTTCCATTCTCTTTTGTATCCCCTTGTTCTCCTTCAACTCTCCTATTGTTCTGGCTAAGACTTTAAGTACTATATGGAGAGAGTGGACATCAGTCTTGTTCCCAATTTTAGTGGAAATGGTTTAAGTTTCTCTGTGCTTCGGATGATGTTGGTTGTAGGTTTGTTGTAAATTACTTCTATTATGTTGAAGTATGTCCCTTACATCGTAGTCTTTTCAGTATTTTTTTTCTCTTTATTAGATATTTTCTTCATTTACATTTCACATGTTATCCAGAAATTTTCCCTTACCCTCCCGCGTCCCCTCCCTGCTCCCCTACCCACCCCCTCCCACGTAATGGCCCTGGCATTCCCCTGTTCTGGGGCATATAGAGTCTGTATGACCAAAGGGCCTCTCCTCTCAATGATGGCCAACTAGGCCATCTTCTTCCATATATGCAGCTAGAGACATGAGCGCAGGGGGAACTAGTTAGTTCATGTTATTCTTCCACCTAGAGGGTTGAAGACCCCTTCCGCTCCTTGGGTACTTTCTCTAGCTCCTACCTTGGGAGTCCTGTGTTCCAACTAATAGCTAACTGTGAGCATCTACTTCTGTGTTTACCAGGCACTGGTATAGCCTCCCACAGGACAGCTATATCAGGTCCCTTTCAGCATTATCTTGCTGGCATATGCTATAGTGTTTATTTTGGTGGCTGATTATGGGAGGGATCCCTGGCAGCCACCGTCCCTGGTTGGTCCATCCTTTTGATTCAGCTTCACACATGATCTCTGTAACTCCTTCAGTGTGTGCTTTGTTCTTGATTCTAGGAAGGGGCACTGAGACCACATTTTGAACTTCATTCTTCTTGAGATTCATGTGTTTAGTAAGTTGTATTCTGGGTAGTCTAGGCTTCTGGGCTTGTATCCACATATCAGTGAGTACATATTATGTGAGTTCTTTTGTGATTGGGTTACCTCACTCAGGATGAAATCCTCCAGATCCATCCATTTGCCTAGGAATTTCATATATTCATTGTTTCTAATAGCTGAGTAGTACTCCATTGTGTAAATTTTTTGTATCCATTCCTCTGTTGAGGGACATCTGGGTATTTTTAATATGAAAGGATGTTGGATTTTATCTAAGGCCTTTTCTACATCCAATGAGATTTCAATGTGGTTTTTGTCTTTTCTGTTTATGCGATGGATTATGTCTGTTGATTTGTCTTAGTTGAACCATTCCTGCATCTCTGGAATGAAGCCAACCAACTTCATCAAGGTGGATACTATTTGTGATATGTTCTTGGATTCCGTTTGCAAGTATTTTATTGAGAATCATTACATCTCATTTATAAGGGATGGTGGTCTATATATTTCATTTTTCTGTTGAGTCCTTGCGTGGTTTTGGTTAGCAGGGAAATAATGACTTCATAGGTACTTGGTCTCATTTTTATTGGGTGCCTGTTCAACTGGTTAGTTGTTTTTAATCCCATCTTGATAGGTTATGGATCAAAATGGATAGATAATGATTGATTTCAGTCTTGGGGTCAGTCTGGTACAGAGTTGTAACTAGTTTCATATCTGAAGTTCTTGTTGGAACTCTTGAGTTTAGACTCTAAGACCATATTGGTCTAGTGGGTGGGATAGGTGATGGGCTCTCAGGCAGGGGAAAGGAAATTCTGGAGTTCTCTCAAGCTGGGTTTACAAGTCAACAGTATGATGGGTATCAGAAGCAGAACTAAGCATATTCTGGCCATAGCCACAGATGACAGTGAGTCCCAAGGGAATGGTGGGCTTGGAGGAGGGGTTGAGTCGGGTTATGTTTTTGGACCTACATATGTTGGCAGGCAGGTGGACAGGTAGTCAAAGGTATAAAATGATAGTAGATAATCCAGAATAGACAAGGTGAGGCTGGGTCAGGAGAACCTTTCAATTTTCTTTTCCACTTATTTCTAAGTGAAATTTCACAGATGTTCTGAAATAGGACATCATCTGAGTTGTAAAAGGCAAGCCTAGGCTGTGCAAAGACTTTGGTAAGAAACAACCGGGCTTTGCACAGCAGCTTGCTAATGTTACCTCAGGCAAGTAACTTTTCTTTTTAAGCCTTTGTCTTCTCTGTGTCCAAATAGAAAAAAAAAAAAAAAAAAAAAAGGATTCCCCTATGATTTGTCAGGGTCAGATGGAAGAGTGCCTCTACAATACTTTGTAGTATAAGTTTCTGCTTTTATTCTTTTGTTTACTGATGACTGGCTGAGTCTCTGCACTGCTCCAAATACTAGGATACATCAAAGAATGGAATTTCTCCCATTGAGTTTCCTTCTTATGGGATAACTTGTTATTGGATGCGTACTAGTGTGTAAGTAATTAATGTATAGCAAATAGTTTACATAACAGTGTGCTACAGTGAAATAAAGCAGCAGTTTTTTTCTTGATTTGTGGCTACCAGTGAGGAAAAAGTTCTAATTACATCCTCAGTGGTCCCTGTCTGTGGCTTCTCTTCATCAGAGCTCAGAGGAAGCAAGTGTCTAGATAAATGGCAGCTTATTGTGTTGGTACTTAGAACTCCACTGCTAATGGATAAATCCTTGGGTTTTGTGTACTCCTGAGAAGAAATAATTGTCTTCTTTAGCCTTCATTCATAGTCTTCTACATAAAGAATTATCAGCTTGTTTTAGGGATTTATAATTTCAGAAAGTCCTATGCTGACTCATAATGTTCGAGTAAATGAGCGGATTAACTAGAAGTTAAGAATTGTTTCATCTTAATATAAATTAAAGCACACCTTGACCTCACCCTGAACAATAAGACAAGCCAGAGTTAAAACAAAATACATTATTTGGGTCTTTCAGCTGAAATGAGGGCAATAGGTGGCTGGTGATCATTACTTAAAGTGGATGGACTTCATTTTTCTGTGTGGTTAATATCCTTCTCGGTAAAGTTTTTCGAATTCTTTGTTAGTCTAAGAACAATTCAGTGTATTGGGGGGTGTGGGTGGGTGCACCATTTGCATACTGTACTTCCTCATTTGAATACTTACATCCTTTAAGACACTAAAATGAACTTCCTGGCAGCGTTCTTCTGTGGAAGCCATGATTTCCCCTCTGTGGTCTCTTTAAAGTTGTCACATTGAGTCTGCTGTGTTCAGTCTTTTACCACAGCGAATCCATTTATTTCATTGGATCCAAAATATCAATCTGTATCTCACAAGCCGTGTTATGACATCAGTGGAGAATCATGGCTTTTAAATGATAAATATCGGTGACAAACATTCTTTGCTAATAGCTGATGTTTTAACTGGACACCTTTATCCCACAAGCTTCAAATTATTTGTAAACCTTACTACAACTCATAAATACTCATGAGGCTGAGGTAGCCTAGTAGCCTGTGCACCTTAAATACCAGCTGTGATTGCATCTATGGTGCCGCTAATGGAAGTTGCTCCATTAGTTTATGCAACACAAGAAAGAATGAAACCGTAACTAAGCAGGCAGTGCTGTGATGCCAAGCACATCCTGAATGCATCAGGATTAATTCAATAGCTGTTGAAATGTGCAAAAACATTCATTTTCAAATTGGCGAATAGAGTCATATCATGTCTTCTAATAACTCCGAGGAACAAAATGAAGGCTCACTTTGTAATTGTTTTCCTTGTCTTCATATGTGTTTTGGCAGGTGTGCTATTGAGTGTTAATTGTACAAGTTGTCATGTAGCAGGGTGATGTGTACTTCACAATGATCCTGAACACATAATGATTACATATAAAATATACAAACAAAGCAGAGATATATTGAAAAATAGTGAAATATATTATTCATAAAAATTATAAGTGATTATTTCATTTTACTGAAAAAGCCTACAGTATCTGTGTGTGGTCCTGTGGTCCTTCTTGTGCATTTGGATCATTTCAGGCATGTGCGGATGGAGGGATGCTGATGAGAGAGAGTTCATATGGAAGGCTTCCAGGAACTGGCATCAATTGGCATTTTTTTAAAAATAATTAACCTTCCCTGAAAGTCTTAAGAGTACTTTACTCTTCTCCCTAGAGACCCAGTGTGTGACTTTACAAGAATGTCATGGACAGAAATAGAATTCAGTATGTAGCTGACTTAGAACTGGACCATTTGATTCTCCGAGGGAGGGCTTCCAAATTGAACCTGCTATAGCTTGCCATTCATCTTTCTTCCCTGTTTACCTCGCTACCTATTTTAAGCTTGTTCCCATTCCTACAAGGTGTAGTGTTATTTGTAGCCAAGTTTGTAAGGGACAGAATTCTTAAAGATTAATTGGAAAGGAGTTGAGAATACCCTCAGATTAAGATAGTTTTGTTTGTGTGCACATGTACCTTTTCAGTTTTGCAGGTTAGTGTTTTAGCAGCATAATTAACAGCACCGTGGACAAGGAACATTACAAATTCATGTTAGAAAATAGTTCACCTTTTCCCAAGTCCTAGGGGGATTTTTGAAGACAATAGGAATTATCAGACTACACTTTGTATGTCTAAAGGTTATGAAATGTTGACCAAGAAGTAGCTCATTAACGTAGATGAGGATCGAATGGTGAAGGGGAGTAAGATGTTGTCTTCAGGTTTGAAGCTAACTAGGACTGTGCTGGGGAGAAAACTCTATCTGCTGAGAGTTCACTTCCTCGGTGTTGCTAGAGCGCTTAGTGCATTCAGCTGACTCCGTTATGCTCCACTGGGTTGTAAAACCAAGAGATGTTAATAATAATCACCAAGTATCTCAAAGGCATGTGGCTAATGAGTGACGCAGCAGAGATTTAAGTGATTGCAGACCCCATGCTCTTTTGTTTGTTTGTTTTGTTTATTTTCAAGACAGGATTTTTGTGTGTGTTGAGTTTCCCAGGCTGTCCTGGATATAGACCAGGCTAGCCTTGAATTTAGAGATCTGTTTACCTCTGAATCAGGTACTGGGATTCTAGGCCCATAGGTGTATTCAGTGAAGTGTTCTGAAGTTTATTCCCGACAGAAGAGAAACTAAGAATGAACACTTGAAAAAAAGTAAAGGTACCTAGTGTGTCCATCGCGTGTCAGGCAGCTGCTGGAGTAGAGCTGGACTAGTCTGGAAGCCTAATACCTGCCATGGCCTGTCAAAGAGGACATCCTGTTCACTATCCAGTTCAGCCTTTGGTCTGTATTATTGAGCAGCTACTGTGTACCAAGCAGTCTGCTGGGTGCTAGGGAATGTGAATGAGCACATACACTTGCATTTGATTGCTAACTAATGTTGCAGGTGATTTTTTGTTGTAATTTTCTGCTTTGTTTCTTGCTCAGAAGATACTTTTAAAGCCAGCCTTTATGCAAACGTTCATACTTTTGAAATATCTTCAGTTTCAAGTGTGTTTAAATGTATACAGTCTGGTCCAATTACATCTGAATATTTATTTGGTAAGTTGATCCTCGGTAGTAGCATTGAGAGGAGAGCATTTGAGGAGATGTTTATGTTCTCATGGGGACTGGTGTCCCTATAGAAATGGCCTGCTAGACTAGGTTTGCCCC
>LR754093.1:74180-92769 GCA_902729485.2 Mus minutoides
TTTGTCTTTAGGAAATCTTCAGAACTGATTTTTTTCAAGTATGAAGAGTATTATTTTGGGGCCCAGTTGTCAACATATCAAAACTGATGTGACGGACTATAATTTCTTAGGAGTTTATGATGAACCCTTAGGGTTATGGCATTTTGTCCACAGTTTGCTGGAGAGTGATTGGCAGGAAACATGGTTTATTATGGTTCAGATCACAGAGGCAAGGGGCCCTTGATGGAGCTTGGAATTCTGTCGGCACTTCAAGAGATGCCAGTATGCTCAGATGAAGAATTAAGCTTCATTCATTTCAGCTATACAGTGAAAGTGTCTACTGGGAAAAAGAATATCAGTAGTCATTGCAAAAGCGAAGGAGAAAACATTCTGTAGGTAGCCTTCTTTTATAGCAAGGAAAATTCAGTACTTTGCCAGCTTATGTCCTCTTCATCCTACTTCCTACACAATAGAATCTTACTAATCGTAACATATTACATACATTCATAGCCTGGATGGGTTCTTGTGAAAATGTATTCAGTTGTTTTGTCTATAGTGGCATTGAGTTTATAGTAGCTAGTAGTAGTCAGGATCATTTCTGTTGCATCATGGGAGATAATGCTTTCAAATGGAAATTGATTTGAACCTTTTCAGATCCATTTACATTTTCAACCTGAAAACATGAGCGATAATAACCAGCTATATAGCCAAATTTATAGGACTGAGTGCATGTTATATGGATTCCTTGATTTCTTAAGTAGGTGTTAAAGATAAACATATATTTAGCTTGAAAAGTCAATTTGTTCTCAATGCAAGTATCTCCTAGCTCTTACTGCATAGCTGTTCTTCTGTGGCTTATCTCTGGTTCTTAGACAGTCGTGAGATGTAGTGAGAAGAGCACCACTTAGCTGTGTGAAAGCAAAGTGAGTGCTTGCTGCTCTTTCCTGGTGTCCACCCAGAAACACTTTATGGACTATTCATTTAATAGGGCTGCTCAGGGCTTCAGGATGTAGGCAGAACTATTGCTTTTAGAAGGAAGTAGCTTTATTTTGTAAGGAATTATATTAGGGAAACATCCAAAGGACAGAATATGTCCAAATTGGACAGAGTCAGTGTTTATGAAAGAAAATATCTGAAACCAATTTATTACATGTGGATGTGAAGTCTGTTTGGGAAGAGCTACTCATCAGATTTATTGAGTGCTTACTGTGTGTGTATCCTTGTTGCAGGTAATGGACTCAGCAGCTTGTGTTCTGGAATAGGGAAATATTACAAAAAACAGTGAATCAATGTTTTGTTGATTAATTTTTTAGGAAGAACAAGGCAGGCTCAGAATGCAGACAGATATGTTGGTAGAGATGTTAGCATTTTATTTTATATAGACAGAACAAGAAACTTCTTGGTGATTCATGTACAGGACTGTAAGTGTCAGCACGAGTGACAAAGTAGGATAATCCAGTTATCTACTCTGCCCTGAGACTGAGATGGCTTGGGCAAGATGGAAAAGGATGGTTAGCTATTCCGTTTTATAATACGCGACCACTGTTGGCTTTGGCAATGATTGTTTCAGATGTTGGAAGATAAACACCTGTTTAAAATGACTTTTGCTGAGGACATTGGATTTGGGTGGAAGCTGGGGGTGATAGAGGATAGAGTGACTTTGTCACCTCTTATCAATATGATGGCACCTTAGAAACGGAAGGGTAACTATTTTTATTATGTAAGGAGAGCACACCAGAAGTGTGTTTTCACTAATCTTTGTTACTTATATTTGACTTATCAATTCTTTATTGTCTATTAGTAATTCAATTATTTTAATAGACTTTGGTATAGAATATTTGTTCAGAGGTCTTCATAGTTATGCTTCATCTACATGTAATTTATTTTCTCAGACAGCAGGTCTTAAGAACAATTAAGCTACTTCTACAAGCTACTTAAGAAAGAGCAGCACTGAGAGTGGGCAGTCTTATTGGGACAGTTGTAGAAAGACAGACTGGAGAGAGAGAACAAGGTAGATACAAGTGAAGATAGAGTAAACTAGAGTATGGGAAGGAGCCACAAGATTACAACATATTGTCAAAGTTAGTGTAAGGCCAAGCAGAACAATTCACTCAGAATCTGAAACAAGACAATCTGAATAAGTCAGCTTGGGAGGAGCTTTGAGCCAGAACCGATGAGCTGATCAGCCATCCAGAAGAAAGGAAGAGCTAGAAAGGGTGAGCTTATTCAGCAGAATGTCTGAGGTTGAAAACATTCTAGGTCTAGATAAGATTATTTGGAGGCTAGAAGCTTCTAGGACTAGGCCTGAGTTAGCAAACAGAGGCAGTAAGTCTCAGAGATGACAAATATATCAGGCAACTAAAATATACTTTTACTCTCCCCACCCATCCCTTCCTTCTCTACCTCTGATATGTTTCTGTCTTCATCTGTCAGTATAATTTGATTGCTTGGTGTAAGCCTCAACAGTTTGATGCTAACACCTAAGTGGTTGATTTACCTTGGACTTTCCTTGGCACCTGTCACCAAGATAACAATTAAAGTCTGCATTCTCATATATCTTCCTTTTAAAATTTAATATGTATGCATATTTTGTTCACTGAGGTCATTAGAGTCCCTGTAATTGGAATTAAGGAAAGTTAATGAACTTGCATGTTGGTGCTGGGAAGTGCCCCCTGGCCCTCTGTAAGAGTGGCCAGTGTTCCTCACCATGTTGGTGCTGGGAAGTGCCCCCTGGCCCTCTGTAAGAGTGGCCAGTCTTCCTCATTGCTGAGCCTTTTCTCCAGCCCCAATGAGGACAGTCCTTTCAGCACTAGTCCATAGTTATCTCTGTTTTTGACTTTCAGACAGGTCTCACTAGGTGTTTCTGGCCTTGATCTACTATGTAGATCAGACTGCCTTTGAACTCACAGAGAACCTTCTGTATCTGTGTGCTTAGTGCTGGAATTAAAGATATCTGCCACCATATTTGGTTGTATTTTAATTTAAAAATAATTTAAAATATGTATATAAAATATTGAGAAAAACAGGAATTAAAAATAAAACAATGAAATAGGTCTTATAAATAGTGTTATTGGGCCAGCAGATTGCTCAGTGTGTAAAGACACTTGAGGTCAAGCCCTGTGGCCTGAGTTCAATCCTAGGGACCTACATGCCGAGAGCATACTGACTCACTCAAATTATCCTCTGACCAGGCACCACACTCTACATCATAAATAAATGAGTAGCTACGCAACTAAACAAATAAAAATTTAAAAGAAATTACTAAAATAAAATATTGTCATTATTTACAGTAGTTGTGAGCCACCTTAGGAGATGCTGGGAACTGAAATCAGGTTCTTCGCAAAAGTAGCAAGTGCTTTTAACTACTCAACATTTCAACTCATTCTTGAACCACATACTTTATAAGTACCTCAAGTTCAATTTCAGTGACATGTTAAGTGTTACTGTTAAAATTTGTAATATTATTGTTAATATCCTACATCATTAGGATACTGTCCTGTTTTTCACTTTAATTTTATTTTGAGATTATAGTATAATTCCATTATTTCCCCCTTCCTATCCTCTCCCTGCATCCTCCCATATCCCAGAACTTCCTTTCTTTCAAATTCATGGCATCTGGTATTTGGCATTCCTCATATATTATTGAATGCAATCTTAATATTCCAACATCTTCTTGCAGATATAGTCTGTAAACTTACTCTTCTTTGCATCCCAGTACATGCATGTAGCTAGTAATAAGATTTGTTGTACCTGATGACATCACATTTCATTACCTTATCTTTTTCTGTTTCTAGTAGTGCAAAGGCTTACAGTATGGTTTTTCTCATCACCAAGCAGTCCTTTGGTTTCTATAACTGAGGATGCTTGAGCTGACAGATCCCCGACAGCCTCGTTGCATTTTTGTCCTATTATATACAGTGCAGCATAGGAAGTTCAGAGTGATTCATTTTTGAGTCCCATCCCAGCTTCAGAAACTTGTTTCTTCTTGAACTTGGCTTGTTTTCCCTTAAAAAACAATTGAGAAAATGACATTCACCATGACTTTGTAGGGTGTTGTTTGAAGGAGTCATAGGCATACTTGTAGGGTTTGTGAGAATGTGGTTTATATTAGAAAGTTCAAAGTAGGGTGGGATATAATGAAAACTATTAACAAGAGTGCGTAGGAATGAATTGATATATTTATTACTCGTTCATCCCCGAGTCACACCACCAGGTTCCAAAATGGTAGAGTTTGTAAAACCAGCTGCTAGGGACTCCATCATAGCAGTGATAGAAAAATTTTAAGGAGGAGAGGCCCTTGGTCTTGTGAAGATCATATGCCCCAGTACAGGGGAATGCCAGGGCCAGGAAGCAGGAGTGGGTGGGTTGGGGAGCAGGGCAGGGGGGAGGGGATAGGGGACTTTCGGAGAGGAAACCAGGAAAGGGGATAGCATTTGAAATGTAAATGAAGAGAATATCTAATAAAAAATTAAATAATAAAAAATTTTTAAGGTTGAGAATTCACATTTCATATTATACAAAAAAGTTTACTTTTCTTTTACTATAAACTATTTTCATGATACTTTTCTCAGAGAAATGATGTGAAAGAGAGAGACATTCTGAACAAAGTGAGTCCCATTGACATGATCTCTTTAAAAAGGAAGGTATATGCAAGTAATGGCTATATCAGTCTAGCTCTACGTGGAGCCTAAGATACAGACCCCTATGGTGAGTGGGGCTCAGTTCCTCTAAGAGTGTGATTTCTCTTTTCTCTTTTCTTTAGGAAACTTGAAATACTGCCTTGTAGTTCTTAATCAGCCTTTGGATACACGTTTTCGCCATCTTTGGAAAAAAGGTAATCTTCGTTAATATTTAATTGTCTTTGGGACTGAGTAATGTGACTGGCATGTGCCTTGAAACTGAAACAGAAAAAGTCCTAGTTTGCAGTGTATTCTGTGAGCTAGCCAAAGTGTCTCATTTTATGGGATTTTTTTTTTTATGGTGAATAAGATTTCAATAGCTTCATGTCTGACATAAACCAGCTACTCAGAAAATGAAAACTCCTATAGGAAAATGAAAACTTGTTTATAAAAAATGAGAGTATGGTTGAAAATAAAATGAAAGTATGTATGTTGTTGTGTATTTATAGTATAATTCTTGGCTTTCTGGTGTCTGAGCACTGTAAGACTCAGGTACCTTTACAAATCTGAAACAAAAGGCAGACAAGGGTTCTGCTGATCCAGTAAAGAGCTGAATTTGTAGTCTTAATGTCTATGTTGCTTTTCTTGCAGGTGAAGGCAGCATAGTAGAGGTTAATGCTAATGTGAGAGGCCTTGGGAATGTAGGTTAACATAGAGAAAGGAGAGGGCAGAACATCGTAGCCTGGTATCTCAGCTAGTTTGTAATGGCTCTAGACTGTCGTCTCTATCACCATAGATCCCTCGTTCCCAGTAGCTTTTGTACAATCACTTCTGTGGTTGTAAAGCCTTGTGAGAACAGTGATCTAGGTTGGAAGCAGGACATGGAACTGTTAAACTAAGGCAGAACATGGAAACATGGAAAATTTGTTGCATTGCACAAATCTTACAATTAGCTATGCAGTGCCCAAAGCTTCCATTATATACCTCCTAACTTCATTATAGAGAAATTTAAAAAGACTGTTTTGAAAATTTATTTTATGTCTGTTCTTTAAAGATTTAGTTAATAATGTTTATGAAATTTAGTTTGAATACCCATGTGAAGGAGGGTACGAATCATCTTCACCTGTCCTGTTTGGTTCTCTTGAAATTTTCTACTTCTTCAGGGCGTCTTCCTCTGTCATATCGGATCCACACAACTCTGGAAAGGGTCCAGAGCCTCATAGCCTTTTCTATAAACACAAACATAAAGCCTTTCTCCCAAGTTAGCATGTCCTTTCACCAGTAACCAGAAAGAGTTAAGCTTGACCTCTCTCCCAGAGGAATAATAATAACCACAAAACTCAAAATCATACGTAAACAAAACAAATACCGTATGAGCTTATTTTTAGGCTTTTTCTAATCTGTCATGTCAGGATATTTAACTCAAAATTCTGGTGGAGCCCATGTTCAAAGAATATGCGTTATCTTGTAAGACCCCCCCCCTTTTTTTACTTAGAACATTTTATTTTCATACAATCTCCCTGTATGTTTTCTTGGAGGCTGTAGTCTTTCTGCCTACAGCAGAGGTCCCAGCACCTCTGGGCCCAAACTCTTGTATCAGTTACTATCTGTGGGGAGGATTCCCCACATGGGTCAGGTAAAATACTCTTCAATTTTAAAAAACAAAAAACAAAAACAATTAAACCAAACTTATAATTCTATCCTATGATTAGCTACTTGTAGGAAGCAGGCGGCTTTTACTTGGCTCCTGGAGCCACTATCCTGTCGTTTTCCATAGCAGAGGAACTCAGAGCTTGTAAGCTGAGTCTATCCTGTGTTTCTTTAAGATTCCCATGCTTGACTCCTCCTCTCATGGAGGAAACTCCCCACTCCCCTTCCTTTCAGACCTGCTTTACTGCATCTGAATCCATCTGAGAATCCTAAATAGTGGA
Organism: Mus minutoides; assembly: GCA_902729485.2. Lineage (NCBI taxonomy): Eukaryota > Metazoa > Chordata > Mammalia > Rodentia > Muridae > Mus > Mus minutoides. The sequence continues at coordinate 80,710 of LR754093.1, forward strand.
CTTTCACCTACCATGTTGGACATCCTCTGCTGTGTGTAATTTTTTGGAGTACGCTTCCCCTTGCTTGGTCTCCTTGCTCCAAGATCACTACTTTGCTAGCTCCACGTCCATTGGTACTGCTTGTGCTCCACAGACCACCCTGTGGCTGGCCTTGCCACCTTCAACAGCCACCTGCTCTCACCCGTTAGCTCTGTGAAAAGAAAACACTGGAGACTAAATTTTAAAACTGACCAGATAACTCAAAGGCTGAGCGAAGAATATCCTGCCCCATCCTCCTCAGCCTCCACCATTGCCTGCAGAGGCCACAAACTATTGGTGCCCTGAGAAACCTACATGTAGTTCCTCTCTGTCCCCGTGTCTGGTCTAATTCCCAATCCTCTCCCTCCTCTTCCTGTCCTGCCCTGAAATCTCACTTCTCTTTAACCCAGTGATTGGCTTCTGCTGCCTTTATTTAACCAATCAAAAATTAGGGAAACTCCCCCTATAAAAAGGCTAGAGAATATTGAGACTTTTTAGATTTTTTAAAAAAATGAATTTTCTTTTTTATAGTTCATGAAGTTTTGATGAATGTTTTTAGAAATACCTGCTTGTCTTATTATTTTGTAGATTTCATTTAATCTGGCAATTAAAAATAAATATTTAAGTGGAGAAATAGAAATGGCCAAACAAAGCAATATGTGACTAAAAGTATATAGAAATACCATGGAGTTTGGGCTGTATCTGCCATCTACTGCTGGGTGTGTGGTTAAGTATGGCTAACCTGTGTAGTGAAATTCTGTTGGCAAAGGCTTAGTTTTACTTTGTGAGCAGATACCGATTGGATATAGCTTCTTGGCTCATGTCTGAATGCTCCTCTCAGTGCAGGACCTGTGCATGCTTTCAATTAAAAAAAATATATATAGTTATATCATTTTGTCCATTTCTTTCTACCTTCAACTACTGCCAAGCTAACCTGGCAAATTCATGGCCATTTTTTTCTTTATTGTTACATATTGATCCTAGCCTACTTGAGTGGACACTGTGGTATCCTTGTACCATTGCCACAGCTGTTTCCATGCCAGTGAGACCTTATTTTAGATAGCAGCAGTCTTACCTTTCTGTTCTGACCCCTGAGCTGCTTCTGTCCTGCTGCATCTTTTTTCAGGATTTGTTGTTGTCATCAGAGGAGCTCTGGGATCAGTCTGGGCATATCTCAGAAGAACTTCCCTGGTAGCTGCCTCACAACCAATCCCACTCTCTCTCAGTTGTGACTCTTATCCACAGGAAGGGGAGCAGGGAGCAGGGCATCTTTTTTGGCTCAGATGTGCACAGCTAGGCACTTTCTGAAGGGCCAGTCTCTTAGTTTTTGTATCAGAACTTGGCACTGCATGTTGCATATGGTGGACTACCAAAGAGAGTTCCTCTCTGTTACTTATCTCTTTCCTCATGCATACCGCTTCATGCCACATGTCTGCTTCTTTGTGTGTGTATCTTTGTGTGCATGTGTATTCCTTGCTTTTGTGTATCTTTGTGTTTCTAACTCTCCCTGAAATAGAATGGTTCTGTAGTACAGGCATGGTGTTCATAATCATCATTGTCTTTTATTCATCTACCTATCATTTCAAACAGTATTTTACACCTAATTTAACTGCTACCAAATCTTGGTTCTGTATCATAGCTCTGCAATATTATATTAATATAGTAAAGCTTAAACCATGTAAATCTATAGGCCAAGAGCTATTATCTTAATAAAAATATGCTTAGCATTTTATAGTAAATTTAAAGCTAATTTTATTTAGGGAACAAAGATATTATTAGGAATGTTAGTTTTTTATTTGTTTAGGGAAAAAAGGAGGATGCTATGAAAGAACTGATTCCTCAGAATTGTCCTCAGAGCTCTACATGTGTTCTGTGGCATGTGTCCCCACATGTAATGAACAAATACACAATTAATGACCACTGAGCAGCACAAATCAGTTTTCTCCAGGGACAAGTTTCCTGATAGATTATACAGGACCAGTAGTCAACCAAAAGATATGTACATATGTATTACAAGTATAGAAGAATCAAGATATAAGTTTAATATACTCAAATATATATGAAATTCTCAAAATTTAATGAAATAAAAATATGTAAAAGGAAAATATATTAAAAACTGTATTATGTTTCAGAGGTTACTATCAAGTGTAAAGATAACACACATAGCAGAACAAAGATTTGTAAACTTTGTATCCTAGTGAGACAAGTCTTAGTTACTTTTCTATTACTGTATAGACACAGTGATCCAGGCAGTTTGTAGAACAGAACAAAGAGTTCACTGAGGACTTATGGTTTCAGAATGTGAGTTCATGACCATCTTGGCAGGGAGCATTGCAGCAGGTAGGTAAGCACAGCTCTGGAACAAGAGTAGGTAGTTAAGAGCTCACATCTTGAAACAGGAACCATGGGNGAGAGAGAGAGAGAGACAGACAGACAGACAGACAGACTAACTGGAATGGAATGGGCTTTTGAAACCTCAGAGCTGTCTCCTCCAACAAGGGTAGACCTAGTAATCCTCCCCAAGCATTTCTACCAACTGGGGACCAAGTATTCAAAATATGAACAGAAGGGGACCATTTCATTCACACTGCCACAGATGCACACATGCATATGGAAAACTCTTAAAGTTTAATCATAAAAGCAAGAAGGGATCCATGTACATATGATCATCCATAACAATATTACTCAGTTACAAAAAAGAATGAGGCACTTATATGTTATAAATTTAATGAACCTTGAATATAGTGATCTAAGTGACGGGATTGAGGCATAAAAGACAACCTCTTACAACTCAATTAAAATTAAATGCTCCAAACTGTAGAATTTACAGAGCTAGGAAATGCATTCATGCAAGCTTAATACTTTGGGGTTGGGAGTCAGAGACTTATTGAAGTTAATCTCATGTTGATAAAATGTTCGCAAGTCAGTTTTATGATTGTTGCACATTTTTGTGAATTTACTAAAACCATGGATTATATGCTTATGTGCGTTGTTTTGTGTATGTGGATTATATTTCCGAGGGCATTACAACAACAGCAGTCGGCATTAAAGCATGGTGTAGTGTTTTCTAGCCTTCCTAACAATGAGATGCTCCCTTATGAGATTTAACATCTCAAGGTTTAAAGACTCTGTTCTCAGTTTTGGAAATATTTATGCAGTAGGTGTCTCAGATCTGTTGTCCTAGCATAGTATTTTGGACACAGCAAGTATGGAGTGGAGATCACAAATTTAGATTTCTAACTGGTTTGTTTGTTGAGTTATTTATTTATTCATGAAATAAGACTGTTTTGGTATACTTTAAGAAATAGTGGTTTGGAATTTAGGAGGACATTATTTTATTTTATAATTATTATTTTAAATCCAGCTCTTATTAGCTGCTATGATAATGGCCTTGGTAAGTTTAGATGATAACACAACTAAAATTCCATGGAACACCAGTTCTTATCCATCTCTTACACCTGAGAAAATAGCATGTATAATATTATATTTGAAATATCCTCTTTTATGAATACTTTCTTCATCTCATCTGCATATAAAAATTGGTGATTAAATTGCAGATCATCCTTATTATCTAATGATCAAATCTTCATTCTATTTAACATTGTAGTCAGCAATTACTTCTTTGTGATATGTTTTGGAACATGAGAAGTTCTAGTTCTTCATGAAATGAAATACTTGGTACAGAAGAACAAAGCTGTTTATTTTTTCATAGTGTGATTGATTGAAGAAGCTAGATAGAAATGTCTATTGTTACTATTTTTTTGTGTACTTCCCTCTTCTTAATATTTATTGTTTTAATTATCAGATCAAAGAGTGACTTTAGTTTACTTTAATTAGAACATTCTTGTTTGAAATTTTTTTTGCTAAGGATAAGCTTTCTGTTGAAGAGTGTAAGAGACATTCATTATAAGCATTAAATTCTTAATTAAAGAAACTTAATTCTGAGGAAATTTATCTTCTTGATTTAACAAGTAACCAAAATGTTCCAAGAAAAGGAAATATCCTTAGGAGCCTGACACTACAGAGACCTTAAGCCTCTTGTCTAATGGTATGCTGTGACTTAGTGATTATTCAGAATGCTTATTAAATTACTAAACAAATGAATGGCGATTCTTGCAGATCTGGGATTACACAGGAAGAAGCACAAGATCCCTTTCTTGAAGGGATTTACAGACTGGCAGTTTCTGGAATCAGTACCTAAAGATTTACAGCACACTTGGGATTTGATACCACTGAATTGGCCAGGATGTTATAAAGGGAGTTTGAGAGACAGGAAAGTGTCAGAAGACATCTAGAAAAGGCAAAAGGCAGGCAAATGAGTTTTCTGGAGAAAGCTCACCATTTTGCATGCCTATGATGGATAAAACCTGAATTGCAGAGCCTTCAGAGAATTTTATCTCAGGATTGCTTCATGCTACTAATATGCCTTTTCTTGTCACTATTATGTAGCCTAATGATTCTAGGGCATCAGCCCACCCTGTTAAGCAAATTTTCTGGTGTCCAATATGAAAAACTTTCATGAATTAATTCTGTTTAGATGAATTAATGATTTTTATAGAATTCTTGATTTGATTCAAATAATTTTAGGAAGGAAGTATTAAGAGATGGTTTTAGTTGTTTTGCCAGAAAGACATAATAAAATTAGAATCATAAATAGAATGTACCTATTCCTCTCAGAATATTCTGTAAAGGCTGCATGACAAGGAATACAGTAAGCTTCCACAATTCCACTAAAAACAAGAATAGAAATTGTGATCAAGGAAAATATTCATTCTATGTCTGAGCCAAGAATGAAGCCACAGGTGTGCACTATGGTAAAGTGAGGCTGTGTGAACCTGTTGCTTTGAACTTACAATTAGCTTATAGAATAAAATACTGCTTTGAACTTAATATCAACATCCTTCTGTAAATCCCCTTTTTTGTAAACATTTTATCTATGAGGCAATTTTCTAAGGAACATTCATCTAAGAAGGAATAAGAAAGCCAGAGAAGGTGTTTGGGGCTCAGCCCAATCCACCAAATGTATTTATGTATGTGTTTGTCTATATAAACTTACATACATATGTATGTACGTATAGATGACCATGTGTAGAGTTGATGAGACAGGTGGTCATGCCCAATCTCTGTGTGTGTGTGTGTGTGTGTGTGTGTGTGTGTGTGCATGCGTGTTCACACATGCACGTGCAAGTATGTGTACATCTGTGCTTCTCTGTTTAAATGATTTTCTTTTCTTTTCTTTTCTCTCTGGTTCATGAAAAGTTAATGAGTTCCAAGCCTCTCTTGGCCAGCCCTGAGGCAGGGAAAAAAGACACCAGTGTTTATTAACACCAAATCGTACGGGAAAAGAAACTAGTGTTTATTTTATTAGCACTAACTAGTCAGAGAGTGAGTGTTACAAGGCCAGAAATTAGCACATTTTGGCCTTAGTTCAACTCTGTATTCCTCTAAGTACTGTTCGTTCTGAAGACTGGGGCAGGCTCCTGACAGGAAAGGAAAGCTCTAGCCATGAGCCTTTATAATCCCTACGGCAAATGGGACCCAAAGTGAGAAATAAGGCCTGTATGCAAGCAGTATTGTGGAATGGTGCCTATGGACTGCTGGAGTTCTATGAGGGTTTTTGGGGCTAGAGAACTATGAAGCACACACAGATCAGGAGTCCCTTAGAAAACTGCTAGAGGCAGAAATGCCATTCCNAAGCTCTAGCCATGAGCCTTTATAATCCCTACGGCAAATGGGACCCAAAGTGAGAAATAAGGCCTGTATGCAAGCAGTATTGTGGAATGGTGCCTATGGACTGCTGGAGTTCTATGAGGGTTTTTGGGGCTAGAGAACTATGAAGCACACACAGATCAGGAGTCCCTTAGAAAACTGCTAGAGGCAGAAATGCCATTCCTGATAATAAATTTCAAGGAAATCAAAAGTGATGTTTCAAAATGAAAAGAAAGAAAAACAAAAAACCCACCAGTGTGATGTTGACTTCTTTATTTTATTATACTGCGTGGAAGGGAACAGCTTTCTGTAGCAGAGTTAGGAGTCCTGGTATGCTGCCTGTAGTAGTGCCTTCTTTTGCCTTCTGTATATAGTGGACATTTCACATGAGGCTTTGGCTGGAATTATAGGGGTGGGGACTTGTTTAGAAGACCAGAAAAGTCTATAAGCCAAAAAAGTGGCAGATTATACACAGAGTATTTTATAATATTGAAAAGTAAGTGTTCCCTTGGGATTAACAAGTCTGTTTTATGAAGAAAGATAGAAATACAGAGAAAAATAATAAAAATATTGCAAGTCAGAAACCATTAGAAACTAGCCATAGCCTCTGCCTTATCTGCCACATTTGAGCAATACAATAACTTGAAGTCATAACAACTTGAACAAATTATATTTGAAACATCTATTCTGAGCCAAAAACTTGTGTTTCCTCTCCTTGTATGAGTAACAGAGGTGAACTGTGTGGAGAAGTCTGCTTAGCAGTCTTGCTATTGTCTGCTGATCTGTAGAAACATATACAGGCAAGAAACACTGAACAAATATATATATATATATATATATATATATATATATATATATATATATACACACACACACACACACACATACATATATACACACACATATATATCAAAGGTTAAAGAAACTGAGGCCATAAAATTTGGAGGAAGAAGAGGGTGAACAAGGGAAGGAATAGAAAGAGGGGGGAAACATAATTATATTTTAATTAAAAATTTGAAAAATCAGGAAAGGTTTTGAGAGATGTCTCAGAGAATAAGGGTGCTTACTACCAAACTTAAAGACCTGTCCCTGAGAATCATATTGCTGATGGAGAGAACCAATTCCTACAACTCTGACCACCATGTAGTGCCATGGCATGGTTAACTGCCCCCCACCCCCACCCAACACACACACACACACACACACACACACACACACACACACTCACACACACACACACACACTCCGTGCCAGTGTTAGTCATGGTTCTTTAGTTTTAGAACTTACAGAACCACGCCCCTCTCTCTCTGAGATTTATTGGAATAACATACAGGCTACATTCCAACTAATCTAACAACAGCTATGAATGAAAGGGCCAAGAACCCACTAGTTAGTTTGGCTAGAACTCATTTTTGTCAGATATAGAATAGTAATGCCTGCTTGTTCCCAGCACAGTTTATTTAATTGCCTTACAGCATGTATATACCTGTTCTTAGTATAAATGATTTTAAATATACTACATTTCCACTTTCGATTTTGCTTGCTCGCTCTCCTCTTTGTACTCACAAATAGTTCCATTTTTTCCACTCAAACTTTTCCAAGAAAAATATGAAAATGCATGCTGCTCCTGGTTACATACAGACATAAATTGTCACATGCACACACAAACATATTCATAGATACTTATGCCTTACCTTTTTAGAAATGGTATCCTGATTATCTTCCCATAAACAATACCTCACTGATATGCTGGACAGAGAATATTTTTTTATTCTTTTTCAGAATGGCATAATGCCCTATGATATTGTCATTACCATTATATAGGGTACTATTCAATAACATGTAGACATTTACTTGCTTTCCAATATTCTGCCTATTCAGAGGCTAGAGTGAGTATACACATGTGTATATATATATATATATATATATATATATATATATGTGTGTGTGTGTGTGTGTGTGTGTGTGTGTGTGTGTGTGTATATACATACGTGCAGATCAATGTGAATTTTTTCCTATGTACTGAATCATTTTAAGTAAGTCAGAAAATCATAGTAGCTGGAACTATAGAACTGAAGACTAGTTTTCATGTTAAAAGAAAAAACGAGGTGCTACATACCCAAATACCACCAGGAGAGAGCTGATCTCCAAGGAGTGCTGACACACTTGTGAGCACAGGTAAAACTACCACTTCTACTCTGAGGGATCCACCCAGAACCCTCAGAACACAGAAATAGAGGAGCATCCTGGGATAGGATCCTTCCAGTTTCCATCTGTGCCCAGAGCTGAAACTGTGGCATAGTTCTCCATACCCAAATACTGCTGGGAGAGAGCTCATCTCCCAGGAGTGCTGGCACACCTGTGCACACAGATAAAACCACCACTTCTGCTCTGAGGGACCCATCCAAGCCATCAGGACACAGGAACCAAGGAACAGCCAGGGACAAGATCCTTCTGGTTTCCTGGTACTCCCTGGAGCTGACACTGTGGCACAGCTCTCCATACCCAAATTCCTCCAGAGAGATCCCACTTCCTAGGAGTACTGACACACAGCCTTGCAAGAGGGACAAGTCACAGTCAGAGACAACAAGACCACCTAATGCCAGAAATAAACAGATGTCTAGAGGCAAGGGCAAGAACATAAGCAACAGAAACCAAGGCTACATGGCATCATCAGAACCCAGTTCTCCCACCATAGCAAGCCCTGAATACCCCAATACATAGGAAAAGGAAGACTCTGATTTAAAAATCACATCTCATGATGATGATAGAGGACTTTAAGAAGGACATAAATAACTCCCATAAAGAAATTCTGGAGAAGATAGGTAAATAGGTAGAAGAACCTAAAGAGGAAACACAAAAATCCCTTAAAGAATTATAGGAAAATACAACCAAACAGGTGAAGGAATTGAAGAAAACCATCCAGGATCTGAAAATGAAAATAGAAACAATGAAGAAATCATAAAAGTGGAGATAGGAAACATAGGGAAGAGATCAGGAATCATAGATGCAAGCATCACCAACAGAATACAAGAGCTAGAAGAGAGAATCTTAGGTGCAGAAGATACCATAGAACACATTGACACAACAGTCAAAGAAAATGAAAAATGTGAAAAGCTCCTAACCCAAAACATCCAGGACATCCAGGACATAATGAGAAGACCAAACCTAAAGATAATAGGTATAAAAGAGAGCAAAGATTCCCAACTTAAAGGGCCAGTAAGTATCGTCAACAAAATTATAGAAGAAAACTTATGGAAGAAACTTCCTTAACCTAAAAAAAGAGATGCCCATAAACATATAAGGATCCTACAGAACTCTATATAGTTTAAACCAGAAATTTCTCCTGTCACATAATAGTCAAAACAACAAATGCAGAAAACAGAGAAAGAATATTAAAAGCAGAAAGGGAAAAAGTCAAGTAACATATGAAGGCAGACATTTCAGAATTACACCAGAATTCTCACCAGAGACTATGAAAGCTAGAAGATCCTGGGTAGATCTCATGTAGACACTATGAGAACACAAATGCCAGCTCAGACTATTATATTGTGTAAGAGTCATTAAGCATCTGGTGATCTCATTGTAACTTCAAGATGTGTTACCTAACTCACTATTTTCTTCTGTATAAAAGTCTGATGCTCAATTTGACAAATTACATTCAGATCCACACTCCTTTGTGTAGTGTCTGTCATTCGCCGAATCTTTGCCCACTTCGCTCCAGAGAACTCGACCCACGCAGATAAGGGATTCAGAGGATCTGTAGCAATCATACCCAGCAAAACTCTCATTTACCATAGATGGAGAAACCAAAGAATTTCATGACAAAACCAAATTTACACAAGATCTTTTCACAATCCAGCACTACAAGGGATAATTAATGGAAAACTCCAACACAAGGAAGGAAACGATACCCTAGATAAAGCAAGAAAGTAATCTTCCAACAAACCCAAAAGAAGATAGCTACACAAACATAGTTCCACATCTAACAACAAAAATAACAAGAAGCAACAGTCACCATTCCTTAATCTCTCTTAACATCACTGGACTCAAATCTGTATATATAAACAGGACCCAGCATTTTGCTGCATACAGGAAACACACATTAGTGTCAAAGACACACACCACCTCAGAGTAAAGGGCTGAAAAACATTTCCAAGCAAGTGGTCCCAAGAATCAAGCTGGAGTAGCCATTCTAATATCAAATAAAATTGACTTTCAACCAAAGTTATCAGAAAAGGTAAGGAAGGAAACTTCATACTTATCAAAGGAAAAATCCACAAGAAGAACTCTCAATTATGAACATCTATGTTCCAAATACAAGGGTACCCATATAAATATAAGGCAGAAAGCACACATTGGACCTCACACAATAATAGTGGGAGACTTCAACACCCCACTCTCATCAATGGACAGATCATGGAAACAGAAAGTAAACAGAGACACAGTAAAACTAACAGAAGTTATGAACCATCTGGATTCAATAGATATCTATACAACATTTTTATCCTAAAACAAAAGAATATACATTCTTCTCAGCAATTCATGGTATCTCCTCCAAAATTGACCATATAATCATTCATTGAACAGGTCTCAACAGCGCACCCTGTCAGATAACCATGGACTAAAGCTGGTCTTCAATAACAACAAAAACAAAGGAAGCCCATATACCCATGGAGGCTGAACAATTTACTCAATGATAACATGGTCAAGGAAATAAAAAAATGAAAGAAATTAAAGACTTTTTAGAATTTAATGAAAATGAATGCACAACATACCCAAACTCATGGGATACAATGAAAGCAATGCCAATAGGAAAACTCATAACTCTGAGTGTCTCAATTAAAAAAAAAAACAAAAACAAAACTGGAGAGAACTTACATTAGCAGCTTGACGGCACATCTGAAAGCTCAAAAACAAAAAGAAGCAAATACTCCCAAGAGGAGTAGACAGATCATCAAAGTCAGTGCTGAAATCAACCACATAGAAACAAAAAGAATTATACAATCACAAAACTAGGAGCTGGTTCTTTGAGAAAATCAACAAGATAGATAAACCTTTAGCCAGGCTAACTAGAGGGCACAAGGACAGTATCCTAAGTAACAAAATTAGAAATGAAAAAGGAGACATAACAACAGAACCGGAGGAAATCCAAAACATCATCAGATCCTACTACAAAGGCTTATATTCAACAAACTGTAAAATCTAGAATAAATGGGTATTTTTCTAGACAGATACCAGGTACCAAAGTGAAATCAGGATCAGATAAACCACCTAAAACATCCCATAATCCCAAAAGGAAATAGAAGCATTCAATAAATGTATCCCAGCCAAAAGAGTCTAGGACCAGATGGGTTTAGTGCAGAATTCTATTAGACTTTCAAGGAAGACCTATTACCAATACTTTTCAAACTATTCCACAAAATATAAACAGAAGGAACACTACCCAATTTGTTCTATGAAGCCACAGTTATGCTGATATCAAAACCACACAAAGAATCAACAAATAACTTCTGACAAATTTCTATTACGAATATCGATGCAAATAAATATTTAGTAAAATTCTTGCCAACTGAACCCATGAACATATCAAAATGATCATCCATTATGATCTAGTAGGCTTCATCCCAGGGATGCAGGGATGGGTCAATATTCAGAGTTCCATCAAAGTAATCCAATACATAAACAAACTCAAAGAAAAAAACCCCACACCATCATTTCATTAGATGCTGGAAAAGTATTTGACAAAATTCAACATCCCTTCATGTTAAAAGTCTTGGAAAGATTAGTAATTCAATGCCCATTCCAAAACAAAGTTAATTTAATATACATCAAACCAGTAGTCAACATCAAACTAAATGGAGAGAAACTTGAAGCAATTTCTCTAAAATCAGGGAATTTTAGTTCCCTGGGAATTTTAGTGCCTACTCTCTCCCTATCTATTCAGTATAGTACTTTCTCATTCACTGAATATTCCATAGGCAAAGAAAACACCAATACTGAGTTCACAATTTGTGATGATGGTTCCTTGCAGATCTGAGAGCCAGTATACTACCCTTCTCGAAGTTCTCCATCAGCAATGGTACAGTGTTACATAGAATAACATGAAAACCATAGCTCAATTGACAAGGCCATTTGGAAGACATGAGATGTGATAATATATCATATAAACTTGATTTTTTTTTAAACTTACAACTTCTAAATGTGCCTGCAAATTCCTGGCTGCCTACTTTTGAAGCTTCAAAAAAAAGAGACGAACTTCCCTCTTTTAAGGTGGATCCCATATAGTGACTTGCTTCAAACAGATACTCTACTATATGTAACTCCTAAAAC
>LR754094.1:0-53836 GCA_902729485.2 Mus minutoides
AGAAAAAGGTATATGCTTTTGTTTTAGGATGAAATGTTCTGTAGATATCTGTTAAATCCATTTGTTTCATAGCTTCTGTTAGTTTGAATATGTCTCTGTTTAGTTTCTGCTTCCAGGATCTTTCCATTAATGAGAGTGGGGTGTTGAAGTCTCCCATTATCATTGTTTGAGATGCAATGTGTGCTTTGAGCTTTACTAAAGTTTCGTTAATGAATGTGGCTGCCATTGCATTTGGAGCATAGATATTCAGAATTGAGAGTTCCTCTTGGAAGATTTTACCTTTGATGAGTATGAAGTGCCCCTCTTTGTCTTTTTTCATAATTTTGGGTTGAAAGTCTATTTTATTCGATATTAGAATGGCTACTCCAGCTTGTTTCTTCAGAACGTTTGCTTGGAAAATTGTTTTCCAGCCTTTCACTCTGAGGTAATGTCTGTCTTTTTCTCTGATGTGTGTTTCCTGTAAGCAGCAAAACGTTGGGTCCTGTTTGTGTAGCCAGTCTGATAGTCTATGCCTTTTTATTGGGGAATTGAGTCCATTGATATTAAGAGATATTAAGGAACAGTAATTGTTGCTTCCTGTTATTTTTGGTGCTACAGTTGGGATTCTGTTATTGTGGCTGACTTCTTTTAGTTTTGTTGAAGGATTACTTTCTTGCTTTCTCTAGGGCAGAGTTTCTGTCCTTGTATTGGTGTTTTTCCATTATTATCCTTTAAAGTGCTGGATTGGTGGAAAGATATTGTGTGAATTTGATTTTGTCATGGAATACTTTGGTTTCTCCATCTATGTTATGGTAAATGAGAGTTTTGCTGGGTATAGTAGCCTGGGCTGGCATTTGTGTTCTCTTAGTGTCTGTATAATATCTGTCTAGGATCTCCTGGCTTTCATAGTCTCTGGTGAGAAGTCTGGAGTAATTCTAATAGGCCTGGCCTTATATGTTACTTGACCTTTTTCCATTACTGCTTTTAATATTCTGTCTTTATTTAGTGCGTTTGTTGTTCTGCTTATTATGTGTTGTGAGGAATTTCTTTTCTGGTCCAGTCTATTTGGAGTTATGTAGGCTTCTTGTATGTTTATGGGCATTTCTTTCTTTAGGTATGGAAAGTTTTCTTCTATAATTTTGTTGAAGATATTTTCTGGCCCTTTAGTTTGAGAATCTTCATTCTCATCTAATCCTATTATCCATAAGTTTGATCTTCTCATTTTGTCCTGGATATACTGGATATTTTGAGTTAGTATCTTTTTGCATTTTGCATTTTCTTTGATTGCCATGTCTATGCTCCCTATGGAATCTTCTGTGCCTGAGATTCTCTCTTCTATCTCTTGTATTCTGTTGCTGATGCTCATATTTATGGTTCCTGATTTTTTTCCTATGGTTTCTATCTCTAGGGTTATCTCCTTTTGGGTTTTCTTTATTGTTTCTACTTCCATTTTTAGGTCCTGGATAGTTTTTTTCAATTCTATCACCTGTTTGGTATTGTTTTCCTGTAACTCTCTAAGTTGTTCTTCTTTAAATGCTTCTAGTTGTTTACTTGTGTTTTCCTGTATTTCCTTCTTTAAGTCCTCCATCATCATCATGAGGAGTGACTTTAGATCCATGTCTTGCTTTTCTGGTGTGATGGTGTATCCTGGACTTGCCATGGTGGGAGAGTTTGGTTATGATGATGCCAAGTAACCTTGGTTTCTGTTTCTTCTGTTCTTATGCTTACTTCCTGCCATCTGATTGTCTCAGGTGCTTGCTGTCCTCACTATATATGTGAACAGAGCCTGTCCTTCTTGTAATCCCAGTTGATTCTGAACTCCTCTGAGTCCAGCTTTCACTATGATCTTTTGAATTTGGGTTCCTGTAAACCTGATATTCTGGGTGTGTCTGGGTTCTTGGCAGTCAAGTTCCACTGAGACCCTGGAATCCTGGTGTGAACCACCTCCTGTTATCCTGGGATACTGTTGTCCTAATATCCTGAGCGTGCTACAGTGCCTGGGAGTGGTGTCTCCTTTGAGGAGTTTGGAGTTGCCTGGTAAGTGGTCCCAAGAACTCGTGGAGATTCCTCTAGGGACCGTGGAGGAGTGCACAGACCCTGCGCCCAAAGTGACCTGGCACTGGTGCTGACCGGAAGAGACCTGTGGCCCTGGTCTGGCCGTTTGTCTGCCTCTCAGATACTGTCTCAAGTCCCATGTGATTGGATTGGAACAGATGTGCTCCACTCACCAGTAGTCCCAAGATCGCTTGGAGAGTCCTCTAGGGACCATGGGGGAGTGCACAGACCAAGGTGACCCAGTGCTGGTGCCAACCAGAAGGGACCTGCTGCCCTGGTCTGGCTGTTTGTAGAGCCTTCTGATCTTGATGGCTCTATTTGTTATGTCAACTGCAGCTGCTCTTCTCCAAGACTCTGCTACCTGCTGAGAGGCCCTTGAAGCATTTAGGAGACACACCCTGCAGATATCCTACAGGGTGGCTCCAGGCACAAAGAATGGATTGGTGGGGGGATGGACCTCCCCTCTTTATAAGTGCAGGCTCTTAGTAAAACTTGGTGCCTTGAACTGAGAACTTTGTCTTGGCTTCATTCTTTTCTTGCAGTCTAATCTCTTTCATCCCCAGCCTGCCTTGCAGAAGAACCCAGTTCACGTGGCCGCAGGCAGCTCACGGGTGGTGCCCAGAATAGGGGGCCTGAAAACAGCAGGACAGACTGAGGGAACACTTTCTTATGTGGAGCTCCACGAGAAGGGAAAAACAAGAAGATCATATTGGGCACATTGAGCAACAGGTATTCATGCTAGCGCTGGCTTTAAACTTCATCTTTTTTTTTAAAGTGTTGCTGGAGGTGCAATAGGATATGGGCTAAGTTGGAACAGTGTTGAACTGGCTGATTCCACTTAGGGGTTGTCAGAGGAAAATGGGATTAGAAAATTCTAAACAGGCATTTGTCCGTAGCCTTCAAGAGCTGCTTCAGGGAGAGGAGTAGGGTTTGCAGAACATTTGATAGAAGATTTTCCAGATCAGATAGATTCTTGCTGCCCATGGTTCAGAAAAGAAAAAACTTTAGATGAGAGAACCTGGGAGAGAATTGGAGAAGCTCTGAGAAACACACAGGCAGGTAATTTCACCCTCGGCTTCTGGGAACTCATAAAAGATGCTATCAATGAAGAGACCTGAAAGGCATCAGGTAGTACCCATGCATAGCTTAAAGAATCTCAGGAAGCATGTTTGCCAGAGAGGACTTTCTCAGAAAAGGGCCCTCTCAACCTTAAATTAGAAAGATATAGAGATTCTAATGATGAGTTAGCATTAGACAAAGAAGATCATTCAGAAAGAGATGCTGCCAAATATTTTGGTGAGGATTGGCCTCCTTGCAAACCTCCTGTTCCACCTATGGCCTCCACTATAGCAGATGCTACTCAAATGGACATGCAACTAAGTAAATTAGAGTTTGAAATTAAGTTGCAGAAATTGACTAATGAGCTTCAGAGCAAAAAAGGTGTCAAATACAGAGAAGAACAGCTATTCTGAAATGTACCAATCTCTGCTAGAAAGAGCTGTGATTCAGGCTCATGGGAAAGGGTGGAATACATATGACATGCTAGCCTTTCCTGTAGTTGAGATAATTGACCAGCAAGATAATAGAGTCAGACAATACCAGACTTTGGATTTCAAGGTGATAAAGGAGTTAAAATCAGATGTTGCACAATATGGCCCTACAGCTCCTTTTACACAAGCATTATTAGATACTGTCATGGAGTCTCACTTAACCCCCCAATATTGGAAGACTCTATGTAAGGCTACTCTGTCAGGAGGATATTTCTTATTTTGGAATTCTGAATGGTGAGAAGCCAATAAGAAAACTGCCGCTTTGAATGCTCAGACAGGTAATCCAGACTGGGATGTTAACATCCTTTTAGGAGAAGGTCAATATGAAAGCAATGCTAATCAGATTGGGTTTCCTGTTGGAGCGTACATGCAGGTTGCTATGGCTGCCCACCATGCTTAGAATCAGTTACCAACTAAAGGGGATCTTGGTGGAAGTTTAGCCAGCATTCGTCAGGGTCCTAATGAGCTTTACCAGAACTTTGTGACTAGGCTATTGAAAGCAGCTAGTAGAATTCTTGGACATTCTCAAACAGGAATTCCTTTTATTATGCAATTAGATTATGAGAATGCTAACACAGCGTGTCTAAAGGACAGACAGACTTAGTGGGATATATCCATCTTTGTGCAGAGATTGGGCCGTCATATAATCATGGTTTGGCCTTTGCCGCTGCTTTGCAAGGAACCACCGTGCAAGCAATGCTGTCACAGAAATGAGGGAATAATGCATGTTTTAAGTGTGGAAGTTTGGGTCATTTTAAGGGGGGAGGGTAGAGGGAATTTTCAGGATAGCATTTGAAATGTCAATTCAGAAAATATCTAACAAAAAAAAAATTGGAAAAAAAAAAAGATTGTCCTGAGAATAGAGGTGCTGAGAGTGGGCAAACAGGTCATGCTCCAGGAGTTTGTCCTTGATGCAGGAAAGGCAACCATTGGGCTAGGGAATGTAAATCCAAGACAGACATTCAGGGCTGTCCCTTGCTGGGAAATGAGAGGAGGGGCCAGCCTTAGGCCCCGAGATACCCACAGCAAGCAGTTTATGGGGCCATGAAGCTGCTGCCCAGCCAAAGAAATCCGTTTTTGAACTTGTCAGAGTGCCACGGACTGGGCCTAGTCGGCACCCCTCAATCCATGGGAATCAGAGGTTCGGACAGATGGGCATGGAGTCAGTGCAAGTGTGGTGACAAACAGACTCAACACAAGGGAGTGTGGATCTGGATGTAATTTGTCAAACTGAGCATCAGACTTTTTATACAGAAGAAAATAGGGAAGTTAGGTGACACAACGGTAAAATACAAAGAGGTTACTAGAGGTTACTGGATTCTTACACAAAACAGAAGAATGCAAACATGGAAGAACTGAGATAAAATTCAATGTTAACAACTGGGATCAAAAACAACTCCACGTAAGGTCAGCTTAAACTTGGAAGCAAGGGGCAAGGGCTTCGTGGCCTTGCCATAGTCCACCTTCACCCTAGGCCATTGTAAATACTTGTATAGGGGTGTAACTCAACTAGCTATAATTCTAAGTATCTACTCTAAGTTTCCTCCTCAGGTCACAAACTTCATTCTTCCTAGTTAATGGTGAATTCCTGTGTAGGGCAGTGACATAGCTATTATTCTTGGTGATAGTGTGGGAGAACTTTCTACTAACAAGTAATGTAGTCTGCCATACCTGGCTGTAAAAGATTCTAAGTATATACTTTGCTAAGCTTGCCCTGAGATTTCTAACTCTTATGTAGTTCCTTATCTGGGTAAGACTGGCTATTGTCCCTATTAAACATTCTACAGACCAGCCCTGAGCTACTTTGGCTCCGTTCTTTGTAATTCCTAATTAGTTTCCCTATCTATAGATTCCTACTGAATACAAGGATATATTAGGACATTGGAACACTGGCGGAAGGCTTAGCTAGGTCAAAATTTAATCTTTAAAAGCACTATAATAAAATCCTACTAAATGAGAGCACGTGGATCTATACACCAGACTAATGCAGGGATATCCTGGTACCGAGAATGTCTTCCCAGGAGATGAGTTCCTTTTGAAACTCTGTGTCTCATGAGCACTTTCAAGTTTTTCAACTTGTCAAGCAACTTCACTGGGATGTGTGTAACATCAGGGCAATCCCAGGAAGTGCAGGATTGGACCTCTGTTCCACCACCCATGCAGTATTAACCCCAGAAATGGGAGTTCAAACTTTGCCTACAGGAGTTTTTGGACCTCTACCCACAGAAACTTGTAGATTTATATTAGGACAAAGTTTTATTGTAAAAGGTCTGCAGATTTATCCAGATGTTATAGATAATGATTATGAGGGAGAGATTAAAATCATAGCTGCTTCCCCTCATGGTATTATTACTGTACCTGATAATCAAAGAATTGCTCAACTTAGCTCCTTTGCATCCACTACCATCCAGATTTCTAAAGATTGAGAGAGGACAAAGTGGCTTTGGTTCCTCTGATGTGTATTGGGTTCAATCTATTACTAATCAGAGACCTAACCTTAAATTGATAATTGAAGGAAAAAGCTTGGAAGGATTAATAGATACTGGAGCTGATGTAACAATTATTAGAGGACAAGATTGGCCTTCAACTTGGCCTTTGTCTGATACACTTATTCACCTTCAAGGAATTGGTTATGCCAATAACCCAAAACAAAGCTCTAAATTGTTAACCTGGAGAGATAAGGAGGGCAACTCAGACAAATTCAGCCATATGTTATGTCAAATGTGCCTGTTACCCTATGGGGAAGAGATCTCTTGTCACAAATGGGCATTATAATGTGCAGTCCTAATGAGGCAGTGACTAAGCAGATGCCAAGAGAATGATTTTTGCCTGTTCAGGGGCTAGGAAAGGAAGGACAAGGTATATATATCTCATTCTAACACAAGAGGCTTAGGGTATTTTCAGTGATGGACACTATCTTGCCTGCATCCTATGCTGATAAAATTCAATGGCTTAATGATATTCTGGTGTGAGTTGATCAGTGGTCTCTACCTAAAGAGAAAATAGAAGCTGCCTCTTTGCTAGTGCAGGAGCAATTAGGGGCAGGACATTTAGTAGAATCTCACTCTCCTTGG
The DNA here is from genome assembly GCA_902729485.2 of Mus minutoides. Taxonomy (NCBI): domain Eukaryota; kingdom Metazoa; phylum Chordata; class Mammalia; order Rodentia; family Muridae; genus Mus; species Mus minutoides. The sequence continues at coordinate 6,659 of LR754094.1, forward strand.
AATACTCCAATATTTGTTATCAAGAAAAAAATCTGGTAAATGGAGATTGTTACAAGATCTAAGATCTCCCCCACATGGTACCTATGGGAGCTTTACTTTACAACCTGGGCTTCCATCTCCAGTAGCCATTCCTAAAGAATGTTATAAAATTGTGGTAGATTTGAAAGGTTGTTTTTTTACAATTCCTTTGCATCCTGAGGATAGTGAAAGATTTGCTTTCAGTATTTCTTCTATTAATTTTGATCATTGTTCACAAGCCTTTAATGCTATAGAATGGCCCATTATCTGTCTTAATGACTTTAGGCAATCCCATGCCATCCTATACTGGCAACAATTTTATCTCATTTTGTAAGGAATTTTGTATCAGACATAAAACTGGAATTCCTTATAATCCCATGGGACAAGGAATTGTTGAATAAGCTCATTGCACTCTGAAAAATTGGCTTTTAAAAACAAAACAGAGGCAAAGATACCCCTCCCGCCCCCACAAGGTCACCAATAGCACGTCTTGCTCTTGTCTCATTTTAAATTTTTTTGCAAACTGATGTTAAAGGTAAGTCTGCAGTGGATCGCCATTGGCATCCAGTTACTTCCAGTTCTTATTCCATGGTTAAATGGCAGGACCCATTAACTAATACGTGAAATGGTCCAGACCCTCTTTTAATCTGGGGAAGAGGTTCTGTCTGTGTTTTTTCACAAAAAGAAGATGGAGCACAATGGCTGCCTGAAAGATTGGTTCGTCAAGTAGACACAGATCTTGAATCTTCTAGTAAGTATGATTCCAATCTTGATGCTGGCAAAAAAATTTTTTTTAGCAAGAAGAGTTAATTTGGAGTACAGCCTCCACTTCCAGAGAATTACAGCCTTTCTGTTAATTCTCAAAGCCACCTCCCCTACACCGGGAGGCCAGAGTTTAAGTTAGATCATTGATAATTTGCAACTGAATAGAGTACCTGGACATCCCTAAAAAAGCTTTTATCCTGTTGTTTTTCAACTGTTTTTCAAACAGACCAGTCAACACCTTACAGCAAGCACAGGTGGCATAAATTAATCGATATGAAGAAGCATATTGAGTATATATTGTAGCTTTGGTCTGATTTGGGAATAAGGTGTGCTATGAAGGCCGGTCAGTCAATGACCAGCAACCAGATTTTGGAACTATATCAATCCAAGACAGAGGTATATGCCAAGAGGTTGTGGTTTATTAATAATACACCACAAAGCCATGTTTGTACAAAATAAACACAAACAAGCTGCATATATTCTCCTTGATGGACAAGAATAGTTCAGAAAAAAATCTGAGTCTCCAAGCCAGGCACAGCTGCCAGCCACCATAACTCCCAGGCAAGACTATGGAGCATAAATAAATTTTATGTCTCAGTCCAGCTAATTTTTATTATATATTTAGGAAGGAATTGTAGCCTCCTTCAGCCTTGAAGCAGGCTGATCCAGACCTTGATCTTGCTGCCACTAAGAATGTGACCACCAAAGGTGGAGCCTTCTGACCTTGATGGCTCTATTTGTTATGTCAACTGCCGCTGCTCTTCTCCAAGACTCTGCTACCTGCTGAAAGGTTCTTGAGGCATTCTGGAGACACACCCTGCAAATCGCCTACAGGCTTGCTCCAGGCACCAAGAATGGATTGGTGGGGGATGGACCTCACCTCTTTATAAGCACAGGCTCTTAGCAAAACTTGGGGCCTTGAACAGAGAACTTTGTCTTGGCCTCATTCTTTTTTTGCTGTCTAATCTCTTTCAGCCCCAGCTCGCCTTTCAGGAGAACCCAGTTCACATGGCTGCAGGCAGCTCACAAATGTCCAGATTAATTTCTAGAGTAGTTGTATAAGTTTGCAATTCCAGCAGAAATAGAGTAGTGTTTCCTTTTCTCCACATCCTTGCCAGTATCTGTTGTTACCCGAAATGTTGATCTTAGCCATTCTGATTGGTATGAGGTAGAATCTCATTGCTGTTTTGATTTGCATTTCCCTCATGACTAAAGGCTTTGAATATTTCTTATAGTGTTTCTCAGCCATTAATACTCCTCTGTTGTGAATTCTCTGTTTACTTTTATACCCCACCTTTTGACTGTGTTGTTTGGTTTTTTTGGAGGTTAGCATTGAGATGCCAAATCTTTTAAGTTCAGATTCCATTTTAGAGAATATGACCTAAGTTTAAACTAACAGGCTGGTGCCTAGCTCCAATCTCCAAACTGCCCTCTAACAAAACTAGAGCCTAGATCCAGACTCTAGGCTAATCCCCATCATGATCAGAATCTCCTGGTTATACCCTCAACAAGACCAATGTCTCCAGGTTATTTCCCAACAAACCTGCTCTCCAGGTTACAAGTCCATCCCTTGCCTAAAGACCACCAATGCAGAGTGGAGCAGAAATTAAGTTTATGATATGACTCCCAGTAGCAGCCAATTATGTTAAAGACAACAGTAGCTTTCCAATTAGATGCTTACACATGTACTCCCTGCTTGCTGCTGAGTATAAAGCCTTGCTCCTGTAGACATTTGGGGTCCTCCACCACCAAAACCATCCTGTGTGACTGTAGGGCATTAGCGGACAAGGGTCCAAGCTAACTGGAATAGAATAAAGATCCCATTGTGAGTTGTATCAGATCGGCTCCTGTCTGGTGTTTTGGGGACCAGTAACATTTCCCTAGCACTACTGCTTCTTAGGTTCTTTATATATTTTGGATATTAAGTCCAGGTATATATGCCTTTAATGCTAGAACTCAGGTGATAGGGGCATTCAAATCTTCGTTTTCAAAGTGAGTTTACACAACAAGTGCCAGGACAGCAAATCCCAGGCAGTGAAGAATTTAATAGAATAAGGGAGACATGTTCCACACCCAACAAGCAGCAAAATTCTAGAGCTTTGGCCCTGTGCCTCTAGCTTTAGAGTCAAGAACAGAAGGGTACACAAGAACAATTAATGCTGCCTAGTGGAGTGTCTTAGTCAGGGTTTCTATTCCTGCACAAACATCATGACCAAGAAGCAAGTTGGGGAGGAAAGGGTTTATTCGGCTTACACTTCCATACTGCTGTTCATCACCAAGGAAGTCAGGACTGGAACTCAAGCAGGAGCTGATGCAGAAGCCATGGAGGGATGTTCCCTACTGGCTTGCTTCCCTTGGCTTGCTCAGCCNAGGGCAGGGCAGTAGTAGCACACACCTTTAATCCCAGCACTTGGGAGGCAGAGGCAGGCAGATTTCTGAGTTCAAGGATAGCAACCTTACCATGTTTTGGGGACGGCTGTGGAAGGAATTTGGAACTCTGGGCTAGAAGATCTATTCTGTGTTAAGAGCTTTGTCAGATGTTGTGTAGGAGCTTGAAAGATAATGTTGAGAACAGTGCTGAAGATGGAGGCCTGGCTTGTGAAATTTCAGAGGGAAAAGACTCTATTTTGAATGAGAAGATGCTGTGGTTCTGCTTAGCTGGGGCTGAAGAATCAGCTGTGATTAACAAGATAACCAGAACTACTAAAGCAAAACCTTTGCATTACTGGGACTATTGATCCTGGTTAGCTGGAGCTAAGAAATGAGTAGTGATTAAGAAGAGACCAGCATCGTTGAGGTGACATCTTCTGGGAAGTTTTCTGAAAGCACAAAGAGGCTGTGTTCCAGAGATAGCCAAGGTTGTACTCCTGCTGCAGTGGGACTTGGTAATGTCTAAGACTTACCCAGCTGGTACTGGTTTTGAAGGCATGAAGGGGTCATGCAGAGCAGCTGAGGCCATGGAAGCACTGTGAGAGGCCATGGAAGTTAATGTAGTGAAGTACCTCTTAAATATACATGATATCTTCTGAAGCTAAAAGTAATGTGTATTCATCCAGTTTTTAAAAGCTTTTTGGAACATTAAACATGATAGAAGTAGGAAAGAAATCTCTTATGAAGTCCTCTATGAAAGGAAATTGTATAAAGTTCCTGATTAGACAGAAACCATTCCATCCCCAAGGGAGAATACTCATTGTAACTGTGGCTTCATAGAATGAATTGGGTAGTGTTCTCTCTGTTCCTATTTTGTGGAATAGTTTGAAGAGTATTGGTAGTAGGCCTTCTTTGAAGGTATGATAGAATTCTGCACTAAATCCCTCTAGTCCTGGGCGTTATGAGTTGGGAGACTATTAATGACTGATTTTATTTTATTAGGGGTTATAGGACAGTTTAGATGGTTTATCTCATCCTGTTTTAACTTTTTTGCTTTATATATGTCTAGAAAATTGTCCATTTCATCATTATGGGCTTTTTTTAGTAGGATCTGATGATTTTATTAATTTCTTCAGTTTCTGTTGTTATATCTCCCTTTTCATTTCTGATTTGGTTAATTTGGATACTGACTTTGTGCCCTCTGGTTAGTCTGGCTAAGAGTTTATCTATCTTGCTGATTTTCTCAAAGAACCAGCTCCTGGTATTCTTGATTCTTTGCATAGTTCTTTTTATTTCTACTTGGTTGATTTCAGACCCGAGTTTCATTATTTCTTAACTTCTACTACTCTTGTGCATACTTGCTTCTTTTTTGTTTTAAAGCTTTCAGGTATGCTGTTAAGCTGGCGATGTATGCTTTGTCCAGTTTCTTTTTGGAGTCACTCAGAGCTATGTTTTCCTCATAGCACTGCTTTCATTGTATCCGATAAGTTTTGGGTATGTTGTGTCTTCATTTTCATTAAATTCTAAATAGCCTGTAATTTCTTTATTTCTTCCTTGACCAAGTCATCATCCAGTAGGGTATTGTTCACCTTCCATGTGTATGTGGGCTTTCCATTGTTTTTGTTGCTATTGAAGACCAACCTTAGTCTATGGTAATCTGATAGGATGCATGGGATTATTTCAATCTTCTATCTGTTGAAGCCTGTTTTGTGACTGATTATATGGTCAGTTTTGGAGAAGTTACTTTGAGGTGTTGAGAATCTTTTGCTTTACAATGAAATGTTCTGTAGATATCTGTTAGATACATTTAGCCCATAACTTCTGTTAGTTTCAATGTGTCTCTGTTTAGTTTGTGTTTCCATTATCTGTCGATTGATGAGAGTAGGGTGGTGAAGTCTCCCACTATTATTGTGTGAGGTGCAATGTGTGCTTTGAGATTTAGTAGAGTTTTTTGTTTGTTTGTCTGTTTGTTTTTGTTTTGTTTTAATGTGTGTGCCCTTACATTTGGAACATAGATGTTTAGAATTGAGAGTTCTTCTTTGTAGATTTTTCCTTTGATGAGTATGAAGTGTCCTTCCCTATCCTTTTTGATAACTTTCGGTTGAAAGTTGCTTTTACTCAATATTAGAATGGCTACTCCAGCTTGTTTCTTGGGACCATTTGCTTGGAAAATTGTTTTCCATCCCTTTACTCTGAGGGAGTGACTTTCTTTGACACTGAACTAAGGTGTGTTTCCTGTATGCAGCAAAATGTTGGGTCTGTTTTATATATCCAGTTTGTTATTCTATGTCTTTTTATTGGGGAATTGAGTTCATTGATGTTAAGAAATACTGAGGAATAGCAATTGTTACTTCCTGTTATTTTTAATGTTATTTTTATATTTGAGTGGCTAACTTCTTTTGGGTTTGTTCAAAATGATTACTTTCTTGCTTTTTATAGGGTGCAGTTTTCCTCCTTGTGTTGGTGTTTTCCATCTATTATGCTTTGTAGGGCTAGATTTGTAGAAAGATTGCATAAATTTGTTTTGGTCATGGAATATCTTGTTTTATCCATCTATGTTAATTGATAGTTTTTCTGGGTATAGTAGCCTGGGCTGGCATTTGTGTTCGAGTAGGTTCTGTATAATATCTTCCCAGGATCTTCTAGCTTGCATACTTTCTGGTGAAAAGTATGGTGTAATTCTGATAGGTCTGCCTTGACATTTTTCCCTTACTGCTTTTAATATTTTTTCTTTGTTTTGTGCATTTGAGATTTTTATTATTATCTGATGGGAGGACTTTATCTCATGCTCCAATCTTTTTGGAGTTCTGTAGGCCTTTTATATGTTTATGGGCATCTCTTTCTTTAGGTTAGGGAAGTTTTCTTCTATAATTTTGTTGAAGGTATTTCCTGGTCCTTTAAGTTGGGAATCTTCACTATCTTCTATACCTATTATCCTCATGTTTGGTCTTCTCATTGTGTCCTGGATTTTGTGGATGTTTTGGGTTAGGAGCTTTTTGCTTTTTGAATTTTCTGTTGTGTCAATGTTTTCTATGGTATCTTCTGTACCTGATATTCTCTCTTCCATCTCTTGTATTCTGTTGGTGATGCTTGGATCTATGATGCCTGATCTCTTTCCTAGGTTTTCTATCTCCAGGGTTGTCTCCCTTTGTGATATCTTTATTTTTCTATTTCCATTTTTAGATCCTGGATGGAATTGCTCAATTCCTTCACCTGTTTGAATTATTTTCCTGTATTTCTTTAAGAGATTTTTGTGTTTCCTTATTAAGGGCTTCTACCTGTTTACTTGTGTTCTCTTGTATTTCTTTAAGGCAGTTATTTATGTCATTCTTAAAGTCCTCTATGATCATGATGAGATGTGATTTTAAATCAGAGTCTTGTTTTTCTCGTATGCTGCAGTATCCAGGGCTCACTGTGGTGGGAGAACTGGGTTCTGATGATGCCAAGTAGCTTTAGTTTCTGTTGCTTATGTTCTGGCCCTTGCGTCTTGCCATCTGATTATCTCTGGTGTTAGCTGGTCTTGGTGTCTCTGAATGTGCCTTGTCCTTCCTGTAAGCCTATGTGTCAGAACTCCTGGGAGACCAGTTCTCTCCGGGAGTAATTTAGGTATGGACAGCTATGGTACATGGTCAGCTCTGGACATAGATGGAAACCAGAAGGAGACTGTGCCAGACTGCTTCTTTGTTCCTGTGTCCTGAGGGCTCTGGATGGTTCCTTCTGAGCAGAAGTGTTGGTATTATCTGTACTCACAGATGTGTCTGCACCCTTGGGAGACCAGCTCTCTCCTGATGGTATTAGGGTATAGAGTTCTGTAGCACAGGATCAACTCTGGGTGCATATGGAACAATTCTGTCATGAAGTTCCACTTTTAATGGTTGGTCTTATGGTCTGTGAAATGCTTTCTTTGCATTCTTCTCTAATTGTTTCAGGATGTCTCATCTTACCCTGAGGTACTTCATTGATGCAGAATTAAGTTTTGTATAAGGTTAAAAGTTAGGATCAAATATATTTATTCTACATGTAGCCATCAAGTTTAGGCAATGCAATATGTTAAAGATTCTTTTTCCAATGAGTATTGTTGACCTCTTTCTCAAAATTTACATAGCTGTAGAGGAATGGGCTTGTATCTTGGTCTTCAATTCTTTTCTATTGATCAATGAGTTTGTCTTTATGCCAGTATCATGATGGTTTGTTGTTATTGTTTTGCTTTTTGTTTGTTTTTGTTTTTGTTTTTTATCAGAGTGCTATAATATATTTTGAAATTAGGGGTGCTGATGACTATAACAGGATTATTTTGTCCAATCTGGCTCTTTTATGTGTTCATATGAGTTTTAAAAATTGCATTGTTATTTTGGTAAGGATTGAATTCATTGTGTAAATTGATTTTGGTAGCATGGTCACTTTTACAATATTGATGATAGAAGTCCAAGAGCATGGGAGATTGTCCCATTTTCTAGTATGTTCTTCAATTTATTTTATCAGTATCTTAATATTTTATTGTAAAAAATATTTATTTTATTTTTTACTTGTTAGATTTATTGCCACTTATTTTTGTCTTTTCTTTAGCTCAATTCTCTCTCTCTATTTTATTATTAATTATGCTATTCATTTACATCCCAAATGATATCCCGCTTTCTGATCACCCCTCCATCAAGCCCCCCACCCCATCCCATGGTATCCCATTTCCCAGTTATCCCTCTACCAACCCCCATTCCATAATGTCCCACTTCCCAGTTACCCCTCCACCAATACCCCATTCCACATCTGCCCTCCCCCATCCCCTTTACCTGTATGAAGGTGCTTTCCCACCCACCTAAACTCTCCCCACCTCTCCAGCATCCCCCTATGCTGGGCTATCAAACCTCCTATAAACCAAGGGCCTCTCCTCCTATTGCTATCAGGTAAGGCCATCCTCTGCTACCTATGTATCTGGAGCCATGAATCCCTCTAAGTGTATTCCTTAGTTGATGGTCTAGATTCTGGGAGGACTGGGTAGTCAGGCCAACCTATATTGTTCTTCCAATGGGGTTGCAATCATGCTCTGCTCCTCCAGTCCTTCTGCCAGCTATCCTACCAGCTGATATCTGGCTCCAAGCATTCACATCTGCATTGGTCAGTTACTGACCAGACCTCCAAAAGAAACACCACACTAGGTTCCTGTCCAAAAGCACCTCCTGACCACGGCAACAGTGTTGGGTTTGATGTCTGCAGACATGATGGAAGTCCCAGCTTGGCCCTTCTTTCAGTCTCTGTTCCATTTTGTTTGTTTGTTTGTTTGTTGTCCTTGCTGTTCCTTTAGACAGGCAAGGCCCCAGGTCGAGGAATGGAGCCACACACACATCTCAATGTTTTTAACCCAGAAATGTTCCTATTGCCACTTTTAAAGATGATCATGAATAAGATTATTTCTTTTCCAATGTGTTTTATTGTTATCTCAGAAAACTATTGTGGGTATTTATTTATTTATTTATTTATTTATTTATGTGTGTTTATCAGCTGTAGCAATTTCTCTTTTAATTATTTGTTTGTTTTTATATACAACATTAGTACATTGTTTCATAATTCTCTATCCTTCCTCAAAACTCTCACATATATACCCATCTATCTTTTATCTCTTTCAAATTTATACCCTTTTATCCCATTAAGTGTTGTTACATTAATATATGTGCATATATATATATATATATATATATATATGTTCCTATATATAGCCTGCTTGTATTATGTTACTTTTATGTGTTTTAGAAGATGAACACTTTGTATAAAACTTTCCTTTTTAAAGTCATTTACTGGTTTTTTTTTGTTTTGCTTTTACATATATGACTATTTTTGTCTGTGTGCATGTGTGTGTACTACATGCATCCAGTGCCCAAGAAAACTAGAAGAGGACCTAGTATCTCTTTTAACTGTAGACACAGGGAATATGGGGCATCCTGTGGGTGCTGGCAACAAACTCTAGTCCTCTGAAAGAGCAGTAAATTCTCATAACCACTGAAGCATCTCTCTCCCTAGGTTTAAGGGTTTTCTTGTCAGGTCTTTAGCGTCTTCTTTCTTCTTCTTCTTCTTCTTCTTCTTCTTCTTCTTCTTCTTCTTCTTCTTCTTCTTCTTCTTCTTCTTCTTCTTCTTCTTCTTCTTCTTCTGGCATGAGTTTATGTTACCTGCAAATAGAGATTATTTGACTTCTCTCTTATTGAATCCCCTGAATCTCTTTTACTTGTTTTATTATTCTAGCTAAGATTTTGAACTTTATACTGAACAGACTTAAGAGTTTTGATATCCAGAACTCCTGGGGAGAGCTCCACCAACCAAAGAGTACACATGGAGGGGCCCATGACTCCAGCTACATATGTAGCAGAACATGGCTTTGTTGGACATCAGTGGGAGGAATGTCCATTGGGCCAGAGAGGGTTTGATGCCCGAGTGTAGGAAAATGCCTGGATGGGAAGGCACAGGTGGGTGGGTTGGTGGTGGAGAGGCAAGGAAGGGGAGGGGGGATGGGATAGGGGTTTCCAGAGGGGAGAACTAGAAAGGAGATAACATTTGAAATGTAAAGAAAGAAAATATTCAATAAAAAAAGGGAGTGTTGATATCATTAAGGGGCCAAATTCTTCTTTTCTATGTGACTTTCAATTCTCTATAGTTACATAGTTGGAATCATTTCTTCCGATCAAACCTATTCTTTATTAGCCTGGCAATTTTGGAAAGGGCATTATTATTTCTTACCACAAAGACTTTCCATGCTTTGTTTTTGTTGTTGTTTGGGGGCTTTTTGTTTTTTAACTGCCTAAAGACTATGGTTTTTCTCATCTATTATCACTATTAAAATAATTACTATCTTCTCTCATCTATATTTCGGAAATCATTCATACCATGGTACTGTCATAATTATATTCCTACTTTCACATCATTTCCTGTTCTAACATCCATGAATTTAGGGATATATTTTATTTATTTTTCTTTGATTTAATATATAAATTTAATAGATAAAATATTAAATATTCAATAGGAAAACCCATCACAGTTATAATAGTACTTTTATTAATTGCCTTATAATTAAATACATTGAACTACATATATTTAAATTTATTTTTATTATATATTTTATTACTTGAAACAATTTTAAATCAAAATATATTTTGATCATATTCTTTTCCTCCACAAACTCCTTCCAGACCCTCTCCTTGTTCCTACCCACCCAACTTTAAGTTCTTTCTGCAAAAACAAACAAAAAAATCAACACATACACACATGCACACACAAACACACACACCAAGAACACAAATCAAAAGAACCCCAAATAAAAACAAAAATTCTAAGCTGTAATAAAATAAAAGCAGACACACAAAAAAAACATGGACTACATTTTATGTTAGTCAACTACTTCTGAACATGAAGCCTACCTTGTAGAGTTTATATATCCCATGTGACTCTACTGAGAAAACAGATTGCCCTCTTCCAGTAGGTCTAAATGAAAGTTCAGTTGTTAACCTTTTCTCAGTAGTTAGATTTCCATTTATTTATCTATTTATCTATTTAAAATATATAACAAAATGAAATATAACAATCTAAAACAAAACCTATCACATTAAAGTTGGACAAGACAAACCAACGGAAGGAAAAGCAGCCAAGGGAAGGTACAAGAATATACAATTTGAATAGTGTCGACATATATAGACTCCTGTAACCTTTAACATAATCAAATTAGGGAATATTTCCCTCCCTGGAACTTCTCCATCTTCTTCTATAATCCTTTCACAGTACTTAGACTTTTGGGCCCTTTATAAAGAATTCATATCAAGCCTTCTACGTGTTCTTAAAACAATAGCATGTAACCTTCACGATAGCATTTACATTTAGTACCTTTATAATGGCCCAAGTGTTTGTGTCCACAGAAATTCATATATTAGAAATCTAATGCCCAGTGTAAGGGTATTAGCAGGTGAATTTTTTGAGAGGTAATTAGGTCACAAAGCTTCTATAAATAACATATGTCAATTTAAGAAATTAAACCTGTGAAAACAGAAAAATATTGCCATCTAAGAATAACAATTCTGAACTGAATATGCTAGCACCTTCATCTTGGACTTACAACCCATAGAACCCAAAGAAACATATTGCAGTTCATAAATGTACTTGCTTGTAGCATTTCTTGTAGCCATCCTGAGTCCACTGAGACAGATTCTGACTACTGAGAAATGGCACTGTAGCTATAGCAAACAAATTTAAGTACAGCAATGGGTTTGGAATTGAGTAATGAGTAGAAGTGCAAACATTTTGAGGAAACTGGAAAAACCAATTTGCATTGTTCAAAAGGACTGCTAAAAGAAATTCCAGTGATCCCTGAGAAGGAAAGAGAACTATAGAGAGAGCTATAGAGAGTATACAGCTCACTGGGAAGCCACTTTGAGATCTTCAGTTTGATCATAGAACTGGGAAGAACAACAGCAACATCACATAGAATATATTACTGGAGAGTGTCAGTATTTTAGCAAATACTTACACACAAATAGAAATCTGGTAGGAATACTGATCGGAAGGCCAATCTGATGGAATCATGAAGGAAAGAAAAACAATATACATCAAGACACAGGAAAATCAGTTATTATCAAGTGGCAAAAAATGACTAAATTGTATTCATGAACATACATGGAAGGTGGAATCTGTGAACAATGAACTGTAGATAGATGATAGATAGATAGATAGATAGATAGATAGATAGATAGATAGATAGATAGATGAAACAATCTCTAAGCAAGTTTAAAGAATGAGTGTCTGAGATTCCTCCTGACTTCTTTAGAGAAATAGGAGAAGAAAGCAATAATTTCAGGATAAATTTTAATGGAAAAAATAGCAGAATGTTACATTTTAGAAAAATTTGAGCTTATCTTTATTGGAAAAATGAAAAGTGATATTTGAGAGAAACTATTAATTAGTTAAATGAATTCAGACATGAATATGGATTAATAGGAATTGACGAAGACAATGAAAGCTAGTAACCATATATCAATCCAATAAACAGATTAGTGAGACCTCTAAACTAAAATTAGAATCTATTGACAGGCTAAGGCAGTGGTTCTCAACCTGTGGGTCGTGACCCCTCTAGTAGTCGACTGACCCTTTCACGGGGTCACATATCAAAATCTTGCTTATCAAATATTAACAGCCTGATTTATAATATTAACAAAATTATCGCTATGAAGTGGCAGTGAAAATAATTTAATGGCTGGGGGTTCACCACAACATGAAGAAATGTATTAGGAATGTTGGGAATCCCCGTCTAAGGGCAAGAAAATAATTTTTAAAATTATCAAGGCAGCCTTAATCTTTATAGGTGCAGCCAGCAAGAATCTGAACATGAAATACATCTATGGATCTACTATTACTTATAGAAGCTTAATACACACAGCCAACATCTTTCTATGTTGTATGACCCAACACTGCTCTGCATGTGACTTAAGTATATCACAGTATTGTGTTATTGTATCAGAAAAAAAATGTGATTTATGCTGTCTCTGCCTGTGCATTAAGGAGATACCAAGAAAAACTGTGGGACCCAGACAAACACTGCCACCAAAACAGGGCTATTGTGGATTCTACACTAAGATGTTTTTCAACAAATCCAATAAAGTTACCAATATTCAAGTCTACCTTGGAAACCATAAACTATGAATCCAATAATGAGAACTGTTGAGTTGACTACTCCAGACAAAGCTGGCAGGTTGGAATTCTGTCCTAGTGTGTTCAAAAGATAGCACCCACACAGCAGTGCATATAAAGACAAGGAGTTGGAACAAGGTTCTGGGATTTGACACTCTTTTTATCTTGTGCCTGTCTTAGAATATCCATCCTGTGTCTGACTCACCATTATACATACAGAAGCATAAATAGTAGATTTCGGAAGGTTTCAGATTGGAAGCAATTTTTCTGAGGAAGAATCACCTTGATTGTCACTCATATCTGAGTTAGAGGCCATTTGGAGGATAAGTTTAATTTTCAGTTGATAGCATAACAAATTAAAATCATTGGGTCCATTGGTGTGGGTGAGTACATTTCACATTAAAATAGGAATGAAGTTGGAGAGGACAGGAGTTAAGGGGTTATGAGCTGAATGTTCATGTCCTCAAAATATTCATCTGCTGAAGTCCTGACTCCCTCAGCAATAGCATCAGGAGACCAGGCTGTTGTACAGAATTAGGACATGATAAAACGTGTCTCATGAATGGCATTAGTACTTTATAGTGGAGGCTTGCCCAGTCCTTTTGGGATGAGAATGCTTCTCTCTGCAATTGTTTTCACCTAAGTGTTTGCCTTGTGTACCAGAGAAGGATTTTTCAGCTTTTAAACTTGGATTCGTTATTTTTCTTCTTACTTGGCATAGGATCTCTTTGTTTCTGAAGCTTATCTGTAACTCACTATTTAATTCATAGATATTGTAACACTATATAATTCATAGTGAAAATGGACTTTTCTGACACCTTGGAACTCTTAAAACTATGGAGGGTAAAGCAAAGAGTCGGAATGTATTTAGTACCATGCAATGGACATGAGTCTTTGTGGGGGCTGGAGGTGGAATGTTATGGTCTAATGAGATGTGTTTGAGCATTGAGTTAATAGAGGGTGGGTTTATGATCGTTACTCTTTATTTTCAATCTGACAAGATTAAAAGGGACATAGGAGATTGAGAAATCAATCCTTGAGATATGTCTATTAGAACATTTCCAGAGAAGATAATGAAGGAGGGAAATCCCATCCTGATTGTGTGTAGCATACTTTAATAGAGTGAAGTCTGGGAGAATAAAGTAACAAACAGGAGAGACACACCCATGCTCTCCTCAGACTTCTCCACTGTAAAGTGAGAAGCTTGGTCTGTCAAACCTTTCTTTCATGAAATCTACCTTACCACAGGGCCACCAGAATAGAGACATCCAGACATGGACTGAAATCTCTTGACTTGTTAGTCAAACGAAATATTTTCTTCCTTCTTTCTTTCATAAATAAAAATAAAAAAGAGTTATTTTAGAAATGTATTTGGCCTCTTTCATGTAGAAAGATAAAGCAGGAGAGAACCACCTATGCAGATCTCACTGAATCTGCCAGTACCCTGACGTTGATTTTTCAGTATTCTTAATAGAGAACATTTTGTTGTTGCTGTTTGTTAGTTACCAAAATTTCCTGTGTACATGAATATAATATTTATCTTAGCCCTTCATCTAGCTCTTTAGCTAAGCCAGACCAAATGCTTTTAATTTTTCTGTGTTGTGTTCTTTTCTGTTATAGAAGTTTGTAATAAGGAGTCTTTCAGCATTATGTTCTTTTCTCCATGTGCACTCTGGAGATGTCTTATCATATGAAGAAAAAAAAGTTATATTAACCCTTGAAGATTAAGCTCTAACCTGGCATAACTTCAGTTCAAGTATATCTATTGTTCAAGACACAGTTTGAAGAGAAAGGAAAAAGACTTTATGTCTTGTTAAAAGGAACATAGGCAAAAGGGCAGTGATCAAGTGATACCCATGTCTAGGAGGATTCTTAGGGGGACTAGAATACAGTAGTTGTTAGGCAATGGAGATCTGTTAGGAACCCACCATAGAGAATGTATTTAGGGAGCTGGAAGGGTTAAGTGCTTGCTGCACAAACATGAAAAGATAAGTGTGGATGTAGCACCCCTATAAAAGCATGTGTGTCTGACACATCCACCCTGGGGGAAATAGTTATAGGTGTATCCTGGGAACTCATTCACTAGCTGAGCTAGATTAAATGCTGAGCTTTGGGTGCAGTGGCAGATTTTGTTAAAAAAGAAAAAAAAGGTCCTGTCAAGTAATAAAGACTTCTTTCACAGAGCTCTCACTCCTTATGTATACACAGACAGACAGACAGACAGACAGACAGACAGACACACACACACACACACACACACATACACACACATACACTATGTTGATGAAATGTGGTGGGTTTTTTTTTTTTTTGGTTGTTTGGTTGGTTGCTTTTTGTTTGTTTTGTTTTGTTTTGTTTTGTTTTGTTTTGTTTTGTTTTGTTTTGAGACAGGGTTTCTCTGTGTAGCTCTGGCTGTCCTGGAACTCACTCTGTAGACTAGGCTGGCCTCGAACTCAGAAATCTGCCTTCCTCTGCCTCCCAAGTGCTGGGATTAAAGGTGTGTGCCACTACTGCCCGGTGAAATGTGTTTTAAGTACATGGAAGTAATAACACAGAATACTTTCTGTTTCATTATTTCATCTGCTGAACTAACACTTGCACCTTTAAAGTAAACTTATTTCTGAAGACCTAGTGTTATATATTCAAACACAGGGAACATACCAGTTCCTAGTTATTCAGAATTCTATCTATTGGAACTGTACTAGCGAAACATAAATTCATAAGAAGAGTTAGAAGATAAATAAACAGAAAAATTTATTAAAACAAAATACCTGAAATGTGCACCTTTAAGAATATACCTTAATTAAAATTTAATTAATTTTTTTAAAATGTAAAATACTTGCTTAAGCTTTATAGATTGGAAATTTCTAGTAGCTTTTGCTTGCTTATTATTTGTATTTTACTATAAAGCAAAATTCTAAGGCCCTAAGAGAAAAAAGTCTATCAGAGGAAATGTGACACTCAGTATCCTCAAATGTGCAGACTCCTGAACTGACATACCTGCTTGTCTATTTAGATGTCACAAATAATGAAGATTCACATTCTTCATTTAGAATTGGGTGAACTTTTAAGGCAGAACAAATTTAAAACCCTTGGATATATGTCTAACCGTAAAAAATGCAGAAATATTGACATATAGAAGATAAAAATTTGCAAGATGGCACAAGGCCTAGAGGAAAATAGAAGTCTGGGCTCCTCCCCAATGCCATTGCTGACTTTCTAGATAAACTTGGAGCTTATAACTTCACTCATTTATAGTCTTGGTTTTCCAACCCTATACTATATTTTATTTGTGTGTATGTGTGTGTGTTTTGCATTTCATTTCTATATCCAAAAAGCTACATAAAATATCAGCACTCATACAGAGAACTTGGTAATGTTGGTTTACTTTTGGAATTCTGAGAAAGTTCGATGGTTGGTTGGTAACAGAAAATTACAGGAGATAACCTTTCCACTATAGGCCTGTTTTTTAGATTTTTTTTTTTTGTGTGTGTTTTTTTTTCCGTTTTGAGAGATATAGAAGGGAATAAGTGAAAGAGTAGATGAGGAAGAAGAAAAAAGAAAAGAAATGGAGAAAGGAATGGGGAAGGGAGACAAAGAAGATGGGCTGTTTAAAAAGAAGAAGAGAAAAAAGAGAGGGGGAAAAAGAATAAAAGCAAAACATGAGTTATTTATATGCAACAATAACCTCGAGGCTTTTCTGAGATGATTCACATATTCTGAAAAATGATAAAATGTTTACATTATTACTAATTATCCTAAATGTCATTTGGCATAGTACTCTTCATATTTCCCTTTAAATTCTATCCTGTTATTTTCTTTTCTGCCTCCTGTGATTCATTCAACTCAAGAAACTGTATGAGCAGGTGCATAGTTGTCTATGAAATGAAAACTATGAAATGAGCAAAAACAATGCTAGATTGTCTATTATCTACAAATGCAGAAGCATCTGTCATCTGCTAATACAAAGAACAGGGATCCCTTGGAATGCACAAGCTTGAGTGAGGAATTAGATATGAATCACTTCTTAAGCTTTTGAATTCATCTTATCTCTCTTGTTTTAAGGATAAGTGAACTCATCTCGACCATTTTAAGGGTGAAAGGAAAGGCTGGATGGGTGCAAGAGATATTTAAAAGGAGCACATGGCTAAATGGCATAAATGAAAAGCTCTGAATCAACAAACATGCAGGCTTTACATTTAAAGCAGCAGGATGGGGGTAATGACTTTAATGAGGAAAATACAGAGACCTTTTATTAAGATTCTCTTATCTCTAAATGAGATGCATGGCACTTGGAAATATTGCAAGAAGAGAAGTCTTTGGGGGCAAGAATTTGATATGCAGAAGCCACCACACTTCAAAGTTGAATACCAAATTGGAAATGTTGCTGCACTGAGGTTCACATGTGCCTGTGAGAGGCAAGCTCTGCTATCCTCAAGCTTTTGAAGAGGAGGCAACAGGGGGCAAATCAAGGCACACATCAAAGTGCCTTCCCAGAATTGCCTGGGAAAGGTGAAGCTGCAAGTGGCTGTGGTAATAGTGCTCTGTGTGCCAAGGCCACAGCCAGTGGATTGCTTGGAACACAAAGGGCTCTTCTCATTAACTTCCTGCTTCTCCTTTTGAAACCTCCCAGTGGGCTGCAGAGTTCTTTCAATGAGTCTGCACCTCTATTTCTTAACAGAGAAGCCCTGGCTGTGCAGGGACTACAAATTCCTATACTGAAGCCATGTTAGGAGGAAAGATACTATCAATATTTTTTTTTTTACCTATTTCGTTAATATTTGAAGAATTATAGGACTATTTCTGCACTACTCGTCTACCCCTTCTCCAAGTGTATAAAATTTACTGGATGGAGCCAGTATTGTTATTTCTAGAGTCTTAGTTTCTGACATAGACCTTTAACTGTGACATCTACTGAAGGAGACACTAAAGAAAACTTGTTACATTTAACCCTTAATAAAATTTATTTGGGATAAGTAATTAGCTTTCCCTAACACCTACTGTCTGTTTCACATGGTGCTTCCCCACTTTCACAGTAGTGGTCACTCTTACAGGTTAGACAAGTATGTATTGATTTAATGAAGTAGATTTGTGTTTTACTTACTATAATTATGTTTTCAGAATTCAGTCTGACCACTAGAATTTCTCACTAAACTGAGTTTTACTTCTATTTATCAAAGATACATGGAGTGAAGGAATATAAACTAATCTATTTCTGCCCTATTGTGGAATGCAAACCATGACTAGCACCAATGAACAAGAAAGCACCTATCTCTAAGATACTGCAATAATTCCATCTTCACACCAAACATATGTAGATAAGATGAACAATTTCCAAGTGTTCACTTGAAGAACAAAGCACGCTGGCCTGAAGGAGAAAATTCAGAGAAATTCTAGGAGTATTATATCACAAGAAAAAAAGGACTGGGATGATGTGGTTCCAACTCTTCATCTATTTGCCTCATTCTCACTGTGTTCTTTGTCATTTTAGATATCTTTTGTCCATCTTTGATTATCACTTTACCTTTTCTGCCTGTTTAATTGACACTAGAATCATGTGACGTCCCAGGGCAGTTTGCTGTTGCCCTGTATTACAGACTATGTTGACTCCTGAAGATATTTGTTCTCTTTTTTTTTTTTTTTGCCAATTTAAAAAATTATTTTCTTTATTTACATTTCAAATTTTATGCCCTTCCTCATTTGCCCTCTGAAAATCGCCCTATCCCATTCCCCCTCCCTGCTCACCAACCCACCCACTCCTGCTTTCCTGTCCTGGCATTCCCCTACACTGGGGCATAGAGCCTTCAAAAGACCAAAGGACTCTCCTCTCATTGATGTCCCACAATGCCATCCTCTGATATATATGTGGCTGGAGCCTTGAGTCCCACCAATGTGTACTCTTTGGTTGGTGGTTTAGTCCCTGGGAGCTCTGGGGGTACTGGTTGATTCATATTGTTTTTCTTCCTATGGGGCTACAAACCCATTCAGCTCCTTGGATCCTTTCTCTAGCTCCTCCATTGGGGACCCTGTACTCAGTTCAATGGTTGGTTGGGATCATCCACTTCTGTATTTATCAGGCATTGGCAGAGCCTCTCAGGAGACAGCTATATCAGGCTCCTGTCAGCAATTATTTGCTGGCATCCACAATAGTGTCTGGGTTTGTTAACTGTATATGGGATGGAACACCAGATGGGACAGGCCCTGGATGGTCATTCCTTCAGCCTCTGTTCCACATTTTGTCTCTGTATCTGCTCCCTTGGGTATTTTGTTCCCCTTTCTAAGAAGTACCAAAGTAGTCAAACTTCGGTCTTCCTTCTACTTGAGCTTCATGTGGTCTGGGAAATGTATATTGGGTATTCTGAGCTTCTGGGCTAATAGCCACTTATCAGTGAGTGCATACAATTTGTGTTCTTTTGTGATTGGGTTATCACACTCAGGATGATATTTCTAGTTCCATCTGCAAACTATGAAGTCATTTATTTTTAATTCCTGAGTAGTACTTCATTGTGTAAATGTGCCACATTTTCTGTATCCATTCCTCTGTTGAGGGACATCTGAGTTCTTTCTAGCTTCTGACTATTATAAATAAGGCTGCTGTGAACATAGTGGGATATTTCTCCTCTTTAAGGTTAACTCTAATGCTCATACAGCAGTTCATCTCAGCATCCATGACAGGAAAATAGAAGCTTGCTAGCTTGTGGGGTTCCTCTCCTCTGAACATTCTATCACTGACCCGATATACACATAATTTCTTTTAAACAAAAGAACATTTTAATAGTACAGCCAATTACTAGTTGGTTATCATGATAGACAGTATTCCATGCTTTTAATATATATTGATCATCAATATATAAAGTATCTCTTCTGTGTTTATATAAAACACTGTGCAATTGAGTAGTCTATTTTCCTCAAATATACAAGTTTTTTTTCCAAAAATTTTTATAGATATTTTCTTAATTTACATTTCAAATGCTATTCCGAAAGTTCCTTCTACCCCCCCCCCCAGGCTGCTCCCTTACCCACCCACTCCCACTTCTTGGCCCTGGTGTTCCCCTGGCATATAAAGTTTGCAATACCAAGAGGCTTCTCTTCCCTAAAGCTGATGCAAAATGCATTATATTCTGACATTTAAAAGATTGGTTTTCTTTAACATTGTTCAAATTAATTTCAGCATTAATATTGTTTTCCTGTAGCTGAATGTACTTCATTCACTTCCAAGAATTTTATTGTTGATTGCTTTGATTTAATCTTTAATAACTTTTAATAGATAAAAGAATTTTCTCCTAAATTTTTAAATATAAAATTTCCTGACCACATGGGAAGAACATTTAGTGAGGCTGTTACACAAAACTCATTATATTTAACTTACTAAATATGAGTGTGACCAAAGGATCTGAGCCCCAGTAGATTTTCAGCATCACCATTCAGGTCTTACTGGACATGTTTGCATTTTTTTCCTGTCTATGGCATATCAATCTTAATGAATTTCAGGGAGATAAACCATCACAGGATGGTTTGCAGACAGTCATGAGCATTTTTGATGGAACTGTGAGTAAAATGCCAGTCTATATTTCTTAAAATACATATTCTTTGTATATTGGTTGCCTATTTTACATAGTATTCTGATGGTAACCATGACTACACTGTGTGAGCTGGATTGCCCAATATCTATTCATCTCATCTCATTCTTTCCCTATTTACCTCAGGGAGATACAAAAAGCCATTTGCTGCAGCAGTGAAAATGACAAAATACAGTAGTCAGTGATATTATAAAAATGAAGGGCACACACCAGTTCCCTGTGCCCAGGATGATTTAGAGGATAAGGAAGACTCATAGCTTTAAGAAATTATATGAATTATATAAAAATAAATAACTTGATACAAAGCACAAAATAAAGGGAGAGAGATGCAAAATATAAATCAATAAACAAATAACAAAATCAGGTAATCAAAAAAAACAATACAAAAAGCTAAACTGAACTAATTTCATTTGGAGTAAGTAAAATTTTTTCTAGGGTCTCTGAACAAACTGCAAATAATAAATTGAATTTTAATATCTTATAAACTAAAAACTTCTTAAACTAAATTACAAATAAACCATCACAATATAGGCACCATTTCGCAGGTATATTTGAGTGTGTGCTAGATATCCATTGCCCTGGAGCATCTTACAGTTCAACACAAACATCAGAGTGAAGGCCAGGCATCAACAGATTTGATACAGATCCATACTACAGATTGACAGCCTACCTACCCTTCTCTAGTAGTTCATATAGCTTCCACACCATTGAAAACAACAAAAACAAAACAACTTACTGACTGGAAATCATTTAGCTAGGTCAAATAGAGGGTTTTCACTGGTTCTGGTGACTGTAGACTGTGGGCATTTGGCTTTGATCTTTTCTTTTTGATTTTTTTAGTTTCAAGATAAATGCACTTATCTGCAAGCTCTATATTTAAAAGTTTTACTTTCTCTCTCTCTTTTTTTTATCTAAAATGTTTTACACAGTAGATTTTGATCATATTCTTTCCCCTCTTCAACTCCTCCCAGATTCTCCCTACCAAATACCTAACTTCATAATTTTTCCTCTCTATCAATACAAACAGAAAGAAATATTTAAAATGAAAAAAAATTTTAAAACTTAGAAAAAAATAGAACAATACTGGCAAGACTAATGAACACTCTTGCTAACAGACTGTGATATTTGAGCAGTTTATGGAAGCTATTTGACCAATGACTCAGCAGTCCATAAGCCATTCCTGGCCCTGGAGGTTTTACTTGGTCACACAGGATTTCTAGTTGGGTTACTATATCCCTAATTATACAGTGACCCCCATTTAACCTTGATCCATATATGTAAATGTCTTAGGACAATTCTATAGTAGTTGATTTCCATATGGCTCTTCAAAGACTTAGTTTCCCCTTTTTATATTCCCTTATTCTGTACACCCATTCAAATCCCCATTTAATCCTCTGATTCTTGTTCCCCTCAAGTTCATTTAAATACCATACTGTATTTCCCCTTCATTGGAAGATCATTCTATCCACTCATGATTCCCATATGTAGCTTCATTAACACCATGATAATTCAGATTGATACACAGAAAACATTCAAATTACAGACAAAATATACCATGTTTGTCTATCAGGGTCTGGAGTACTTCATTCAAGATGACTTTTTATCTAGTTCTATACATTTATCTGCAACATTCAGAAATTCGTTTTTTTCTTAGTCATTGAATAATATTCCATTGTGTAAATATACCACATTTCAACTATCCTTTCACTACTTAATAACATGTAGCATTTTGAATTTCATGTACATTGTGAACATCGCATTAATAATCATGGGACAGTAAATTATTTCTACAGTAAGAAGTAGAGTTCTTTGAGTATATGCCCAGCAATTGAATAGCTGGATCTTAAGGTAAATTGATTTTTAGCTTTGGGAGGATTTCTGTACAAGTTCTCATTCCCACCAACAAAGAATAAATGTTCCCCCTTTCCCTCATCCTCTCCAGCATGAACTATCATTTGTTTTTTTGAATCTTGATCTTTCTGACTGGAGTAAGATGAGATATTAAAGTAGTTTTAACTTCTATTTCCCTAATGGCTAAGTATGTTGAATATATTTAAGTGTTTATTGACCATCTATATTTTATATTTTCAGAACTCTCTATTAAGGTCAATATTCCATTCTTTAGATATTTTTATTAATACTCAAAAATTTTGCTCTTTATATATTCTAATACTAAAGTTATTAGATGTATAATTGGCAGAGACTCTTTCTGCTTTCTACAGACTGCTGCTTTGATTCAGTGATGGTATCCTTTGCCAAATAGGAGCTGTAAAGCATTAGTAAGTCTTACTATTCACTACTGAAGTCCTGTTCAGAATGTCCTTTCCTGTGCCAAAGAATTGATCCGTGTTCTGTATTTTTTCTTCAATCGGATCCAGGATGTCTGGTATTAAAATGCAGTCCTTTATTTATTTGGAGTTAAACTTTTACAGTATGATATATAAAGATCTATTTTCATTTTTATGCATATCTATCCAGTTGGACAAACACCATTTGTTAAATATGCCGTCCTTTCTACAATGTGTGATTTTTCTTTTTACTTCTTTTTTGAATTTCTAGTTGTTGGAGTTAATTCTTGGTATTCAATTCTGTTCTAAACAACATCAAGCTGTTTTTTCTTACTATAGCTGTCTAACACAATTTGAGACTTGGGATGGAGATGCCTCCAACAGTTCCTTTAATATTCAGTATTGTTTTAGCTATTTTTTTTTAATGGTTCCACATGTAGCTGAAGATTGGTTGTGGTTGTTTCAAATTTTGCTTAGAATTTTTTGGGAATTTTGATGACAAGTACATGGAATTTTGATTAACAGTACATTGAATCTGTAATTTGCTTCTGAAAGAATGGCCATATTCACATTTAAATCCTACTGATCCTTGATCATGGAAGATCTTTTCATTTCCTGATATCTTCTTTAGTTTCTTTCTTCAATGTATTAAGGTTTTTATTATGCAAGTCTTTCACCTGTTTGGCTAGAATTATCTTGAAATATTTTCATGAGTGATGCTGGAATTTGTCAAAAGCATGTTTTTTAAATCTAATGAAATAACTGCCTTTTTATGTCATTGTATTATTTATATTGTGGATTTTGTTTAGTGATTTACATATTTTGAACCATAATTGTGTCTCTGTAATAAAGTCATAGTAGATAATCTCTTTTATTTTCAGTATGTTCTTCAAATTGGTTTGCAGGTATTTTAAGTGAGAATTTTGCATCTATGTTGAAAAGAATAATGGTCTATAAATTTCTTTTACTTGAGTCATTGTGTAAGTTTTTTAAAATCAGGTAATAGTGGTTTCATAAAAATAACTAGAAAATGTTTCTTAAGTTTCCATTTTTAGAAAAAACTTTAGGAATACTGGTTTCAGTTCTTCTTTGAAGGTCTGGTAGAATTTTGCACTGAATTTCACTGGCCATTGGCATCTTCTTGTTTTTAAGAGTCTAATTTTACTTCTATTTCACTAGGAGTTATGGGATTGATCATTTTGTTTATATCATCTTAATTTAATTTGGTAAGTTGTATACAATAAGAAATTAATCCTTTTTATTTAAAAAATTCCTGTTTTGGGGAATAGATTTTTAAAGTGTTTCTTTACCAGTCTATGAATTTCCTTGAGAACTATTGTAATGTCTCCCTTTTTGTTTCTAATTTATTAACTTGTATATTCTTTATCAATATGTTAATATTGAAAATAAGTTAATCTAGATAAAGGTCTATTAATCTTGTTGATTTTCTAAAAGACCCAACTCTTCATTTTATTGATTCTCTGTATTCATATGAATTTGTTGAGCATTAATTTTTCTCTGTTTCTGTTTCAGTCATTTCAATCATGAGATTTATTTCTTCCAATCTGCTCTACTTTGGATATTATTTCTTCTTGTTTCTCTAGAGTTTTCAAGTGTGTTATTAAGTTATTAACATAGGATATCTTTAGGTTAATTTAGGTTTTGTTTTGTTTATTTAAATTGCCATTATAATGTCAAATAGGTTTGTATTTGTTGTGATTTTTCTTCTTTTCAATTTCTTAAAAGTCTTTAATTTCCTTCTTGACTTTATGCCTTGATCCATTTTTCATTTAGTAGTTACTTGACCAGGTTTCTTGGTTTTCCATACTTTCTACCATTTCTTTAGTTGTTAATATTTGGGTTTAATCTGTGATCATTAGGTAGGATGCAGGGTATTATTTGAATTTTCTGTATCTGATGACACTCTTCTCTGAAACAATATGAACCAAAAAAAAAAAAAAAATTGTGGAAACTTCCATGTCTGTTTACAAGAAAAGACATTCTTTCATGACTAGGTGGAATGATCTAGATGTCTATTAGGTACATTTAATTTATGACATTACTAAACTTCAGCTTTTGTCTGTATGGTCTGTCTATTGGTAAAGTGAGTATTGAAGTAATCCACTATGACTATGTATTAGTATGTGACTTTAATAATGTTTTTTTTTTTTTTTATGTACTTCGATGTCATTGTATTTGGAGCAGAGATTAAAAATTGCAATGTTGTTTTGGTAAAATACTCATCCATTGATAAGATGTACTGTCATTGTCTGTTGTGGAAAATATAAAAAATCAACTAGCACGTTCTGTACTTGTGCCAGCAACTCTCTGCTCCAGTGGCCTGGCCAGCCATGCACTGGCAGGCAATGGTCAACCTGTTTTTATCTCATGGAGACTCTGACTCAGAGCTCCAAAATCTCTCCACCCAGTTTGCTAAGTTCCTACTGACAGGTCATTACCACACCCGCCCCAGGCTTCAAAACCCACAAGACATTCGTGGTACACATTAGTCAAACCCACACTTTGCCACCGTACCTCTCTTTCTTGAACCCAGACTTGTGGCAACACAAACTTTGTTCAAAAACAAAGGTAGCTCAATCTCTGGGCACAACAAGTAAAATCCTAATCGTGTAAGCCTTATTGGGTTTTTTTTTTTTTGTTGTTGTTGTTGTTGTTTTTCGAGACAGGGTTTCTCTGTGTAGCCCTGGCTGTCCTGGAACTCACATTGTAGACCAGGCTGGCCTCGAACTCAGAAATCCGCCTGCCTCTGCCTCCCGAGTGCTGGAATTAAAGGCGTGTGCCACCACACCCGGCCGTGTAAGCCTTATTAAATCTAAATACTTCAATGAAAGTGGAATACACTAGTAATTACATCTTGTCCTCTTGGAGTCCCTGTCCAAAAAGCTCTAACTTTTTCCTCCTCCTTTTCTTCTTCTGTCCAACCCAGAAGTCCTGCCTACTTACCCACTGATTGGCTCCTTTATTCATTAGGGAAGTGGTTCACAAGAAGTCACCTGGGTACATGACTCACTCCTTGTCCATAACACCTCCCAGGAGAGCAGAATTAGCATCAAAATACAAACAGCACCAGTCATATCCACAACAATAGCAAATTCACACCTCTGAGTTTATTGTTTGGGTGTTTTCAGATATTTTAATGAGAAATAGCTGAGAGTAGTTAACAGAAAACAGTCCAGATTACTTTACATAGATAGTTGGTTTTCAAAAATGTCAGAAATCCACAGAATGTGACATTTGTTATTTATTCACGTGTTGTTGAGACAAGTCTGCTCCTGAGAGCATTCTCTTTCTTGGATTCAAAGAAGAAACTGAGCATCTTTTATGTTTAATTTTGTTATGAAATCTTCCCCTCTCCAGGTATTAAAATAGCCAAATACTTGCTTCTTAGATCCACTTCCTTGGGATATATGATTCCATCTTGTTACAAATTCTAATTTGTCCTTGTTGGGTAGAAAAATTCTTTGGATGCAGCAGAAACATGTTTTTCTAGTTTGGTTTCTGTTGATGTGATGAAACAAAGAACTTGATATAAAAAGTGTTTATTTCATCCATCATTAAGAAATTCAAATGCAGGAATTTGTGACAGGTATTGAAGAAGAGCTAACTAACAAATGCTGCTTACTGGATGCTATCTATGGTTTGCTCTACTTGCTTTATTAAAGATAATCACACTGAGATGAGCCTTTAATCATTAATTAAGCCAATATCCAGCAAACATTCCCAGGAATTAATAAGATGGACACAATTCCTCAGTAAAATTCTCTATTTCCAGGTACCTGAAGTTGTGGTAAGGTGACAAAAACTAGTGTATATACATACATTTAATCTAGCTTTTATCCATATATTTATTGGTGACCACTTGGGATTAGATAACAACCAGGGAACTCATCCCTGAAGAAAAATAAATAAACCTCCCTCAATATTCCTTGAATGAATGTCCTTCTTCATCTATTGGTAAAACCTTGTAAATTTTCTTCTGTACACACTGTCATGTTGAATGGTGGTGTCATTTTTTTTGAAAAGTAAATAAAATTCACATAAGTAAATTTTGCCATCTTGAGCAATTATAATTTATTTTTAAGCAAAATTATTTAGAATATATAAGCTCTAAGTGACTACCAATGACAGCCCAGATTATTATACCCAACAAAACTATCAATCACAATTGATGGATAAAGAAAAATATTTAATGATAAAAGTAATTAAACAGTTTCTGTATACCAACCTAGCTCTACAAAAGGCTACAAAATTCAGAGTAAAAGATGGTTAAATACACCAAAGAGGACATCAGGAATAAATAATCCCAGAACAGTTACTCAGAAAGTGGAAAAGCCTGTATAACAGCAACAAATAATATAAATTAATAAAGATTGCTTATTAAATTAATGATATAAAATATCCCATAAAAAGACATAGATTAACAGACTGGAATCAGTAGAAATGTAATTATATTAAAATCCCTTTAGGTGCAAAGTTAATGAATAAAAATATTATTTAAAAATATGGCATAAATAAATGTTACATGCTTTCTTTGGAAATAAAACTAATCTGATTTAATAATATAATTTTAGAATAAATAATATATACATGTAATAATTATATTAACAAATAATAAGAGAGCATTAAAACCAGTTAAAATATATTAAATGGATATTAAAAACTAATTCATTATTGTTTACTAAACTCTAGTCTCTTACAAATAAAAATAAAAATTAGGTTCTAGGTATGCACTATATTTAGTGTTTTGTACAGTAGAACATGAATTTAACTTATATATTCATCATTTGACATAGATTTTCTTTAGGTATATGTGTATGTATATACTCAGTGAGAACATTTCAGATTCTGTCTCTTAGCAAATATCAAGTAAATAGAATATTATTAACTGGCTTTTCCGTTGGATATTTGATCCTCAGAATTTATTCATCTTTATTTATTTAAGTAAATGTACTGTATTTATGCATATGTCTCTCTCTCTGTGTATTTCTATGGACTTTAATTTGTGGGCAGATGCATGTAGGATAATGTCGGGTGTCTTTCTTCATTTCTTTCCATTTTATATATTGAAGTATGGTTGTTTTGTTTTGTTTTGTTTTGTTTGGATCTGAATCTAATTATCCAGTTTATGAAGATTCAATCCCATCCCTTCTACTTATGCTAAAAAGAAAAGTGACAATCTATGTTCCAGCCCCTTATTATTTCTATAATTAAAAGCTTATAAGCTTGAACAATACTTCCATGACCTTCTTTACTTATAAGAGTGTTCTTCTTTTAGAGTTCACACAAAAGTAAAATGACACCACAATTGCTCTTTTTCACCAGCTTCTTTTATTTACCTTACAACTCAAGTAATACTTCCATAAAAGGAAACAGTAAGAATACATTGTTAATATACTAAATTACATCATTCAAATTAATGAGTTGTCTAAATATATCAGATAAAAGATTATTTTCAGTAAATAAATTACTGAATTAAATGGTATATTGATTATATCTCAAAATTGTTCATAAAACATAGTGATAATCTTTTAATTATTCTTACGAACTCTGTATGGATGTATTATTGTGTATAAGTACCAAGATCGATCAATAGATAGATAGATAGATAGATAGATAGATAGATAGATAGATAGATAGAGATAGATAGATAGATAGATAGATAGATAGATAGATAGATAGATATGAAGAGAAAAGGAGGAGAGAAACTTTAGTGAACTGAAAAGAAATCTGCAAGTATATCTGACAGATAAGGAGATTAAAATATCAAAGAACATTATGAGCCACTTAGAAGGGCATTTAGATTGTCAACTAACTTCTCACAAATAACAATGGGAACAGGAGGCAATAAAATAACATTTTCAGCATTCTAATAGAAATAGCTGTCAACTCTGGTTTCAGCACACACATTTATTTGTCTAAAGAAAAAATACAATATAAAATCTTCTGCTTTTACAAAAATTTGAATGCCACAGCCCTCAGTACATACTTTTTCCTATCACTTGGAGCTGAGTGAAATTATATCTGAGTTTGGGACAACACAAGGTAAGCAGGCTTGTATGTACCATTTTTGGCCTAGTTTTTGCTTTCATTAAATAAAGAGCCTGGGCATATCATAAGTCATCAGAGACACAGGATAACACACAATAGTTAAATCACTAGACTAGAAGGCTGCCTGGCAAATGCTTGAATTTATTCAATGTTAATGGAAAATAAACTTTCATGCTACTAACCATTGAGATTTGATGTTTTGTTTGTCATGGAAGGAGAAAGCACAAAAGAATTTAAGGCCAAAAAAGATAGGTTCATATTTTTTAAAAAATGGAAAAAAGTTCAAGAATATATTTCAATAATATGCAAATATAGATTAGAGGAGGAACATGTGTATTTGGGAAATTTCTGCAACAAATAAGCACCTTATAAAACATAATTAAATAGGTAAAATAGCACATATATTGAAGATTAAAAATGTAAAGAAAATTATTTTAAAATCTTTTTTTCCAAATTTAGGTTAAAGATATTCTAGTTGTACAATATGACATACATTGCTGAAATATCAGATTACAAAGAAAAATAATAGATAGAGTATCTAAATATATTACATAAATAAAAATTTTCTTTGAAAAAGTCAGAAGAAACGTTTATTAAAGTTTAAAAGTATACACATTTTAGGATAATATTGGTGTATAGTAATAAAATATATGAATACAAAGTATTGATAATCTCTCTATAAAAGACATTAAACAAGGCTCTAGAATAAGTTGGGCAAATACTTGATGAGATCTTTTTATATTAACTAATCTTATTTTTAAATTGCAATTTTATTGAGAAAGAAATTAAATAGCTTTCAGTAAATTTATTTTAGAGTATTTGTTACCATTAAAATTGTAGCTTTTCATAAACTATATTTGAAAATCTTTGCTTTTACTTCAATGAAAATTAAATGAGGAACTAAATTATAAGTCAGCTCAAAAAAAATAGAGCAGAAAGAGAATGGCTAGAAAAATTAACAAAACAAAACACAGCAAGAAAGATAAAACCAACTTAGTACTACCTTGAGAAGGGGAGACATAATGACACACTTATGGGTATAAAAAATAGATTTTTCCAATATATTCAAATTATTAAATGTTTAATGATATTGACATGTTGATTGTCTAAAACTGACATGAATCCTCAACTCTGACTTAATCAAATCTTGTAGGCATTTTAAAAATAAAATTATATCTTTTTTTTACACAAAATAGAATTTTAAAAGTAAAGTTGTAATTTAAAGAGAAGCGAACCAAATATAGAGTCAGGAATGGACTGATACCACAAGCATGGTGAAGTAGTTACTAGAGCAAATCGAAAGCTGATTAGAGACGCTAGAAAGCAGAATCAGCACACCTGAAGCTAGGTCAATTGAGATTACTCAGCCTCAGAGACACAAGGAAGAACATGCCTGGCC
Source organism: Mus minutoides (assembly GCA_902729485.2). NCBI lineage: Eukaryota > Metazoa > Chordata > Mammalia > Rodentia > Muridae > Mus > Mus minutoides. The sequence goes on from LR754094.1 coordinate 36,805, forward strand.
TCCGAGGCCTGTGGGCCACCATCAAGAACAACACACATAAGGAATGCTAAAGAGAAGTGCAGAAATTAATTGTGCATGTTTGATGAAAGAATGATTAAAACTTCTCCAACTTGACAACAACCAGTTTCCCTGAACTCAAAAGGCATGTTGAAGGAAATACATGTATAGAAACATCATGATCAAAAATGCAGATATAAAAAAACAAAATCAGAATCACTAAAAACAATTAGCAGACATCTCAGAAAATATGACAGTGAATAGAAAGTACAGTGGCATTGAAAGTTCAGAAAAACATAAATAAATAAATAAATAAATAAATAAATAAATAAATAAATAAGACTGTCAGTCAACCACCCTGGATGATAGACCTCGTCTTTGTAAACGAATAAGAAATTTCTGTATAGAAAATATAGAATCCCCAGAATTATGATTAGGTCTACTATTTAATTTATTGTGTTATTCAAAATTATACTGGGGGCCTAAGAAGAGTGATTAAAAAGGAAAGAAAATATTATTGCATGAGAAAGAAACATGGAAGACTATTCTATGCAGAGGATATCACTGCAAAAGCAAAAATTTAGAGAATGCACACACACACACACACACACACACACATACACACACACGGAGGAAAACATAAACACTTAGAAATACTCAATAAACTGAACAAGTTTTCAGGTTATAAAATCAATATAATAAAGTTTGATGCACTCTATACATTAACAATGCCTCAATTTATAATACCTTTAAGAAACTATAGTACAATACTGATGAATGTATGCTTTCAACAATATGAACAGCTTATGCATTGGATAGTAAATTTATCTGAAGAACAATTCAAAGGCCTAGAAAGATACCTCATGTAGATGCAATAGAAAGAGCTTGTTTGAAAGATGATATGATCCAATAAAGAGATCTACTGCTTCAGTTTAATCCCTCCCCAAACCATAGTGACCTATTTTTACAGAAGTGGGAAATTTGGTCCATAAATTCAGAATGTCAAAGCTCCAAACAAACAAATGCTGTAAAGGTACAGCTGGTACCTCATATACTTTAATATAAAAACTATGTAAAGCTAAAGTAATAAACACTGTGCGGTACAGACATTACAACAGACACATAGCTAATAAAATTGAGTCAAGAACCAGAAATAGAGTAAGGCATCAATGGTCAACCAATATTCAGCAGAAGCACTACAATTCAGTGGAGAAAAGTCCTTTTCAATAAATATTCTGAAGATCTTACCACTCTCTGCTGTCAGAGATGCAAGGTCTTGTTTTATCTGCTGTGAGGATTAATCTTTCTCATTTTCTTGAACTATCAACTGATACAGACTAAGTTCTGATAATATGCCATCCCTCATTTCACATTATCAAACTCCACAGCCCAGATGCCACTGGAAGCCAGAATCCTCATAAACTCAAGTAGCTGTATATACAAGATATTCAACTACCATGAAGATCAAACACAAAGACATGGGAATCTCAAGTTGAATATAAGCATGGATTGACCCTATTACAAATAAATAAGCAAATAAATAGTAAGCTACAACCTAAAATATGGTAATAATGAGTGCTATTAAATTATTAAGATGGAAAAATAATTATAGACTTTATAACGGTATACAATCTATTAAGGTATAACAAGTAGTTATTTCAGTTTATAGTCTACAAAATTCTTTTCCATATACCCTGTCACTGAATTTAGTGTTACTTAAGTAAATTTAATTATTTACAGGTGCAGAAAATCATGTTCAGAGACATCAAATGCTTGTTGAAATTTCGGCATAGCTCTAGCATTGAAATCAGAAATTGAGATGTACTTGCCTACGTTTGTTTCTTTTTCTATCCAGTATCTATGATAGTGAAATATTAAACTTTCAATTTAAATTTTATTGTCTGGAAAATTAAAACTGTCCTGTCAAGATACTCAGACCTATTAACTTTTATTTTAACCCAAAATAGCATTTTGCAGAGTGAGTCAGAGTGATTCTGATTATCAAATAGTTTTAAAAGCCACCGCTAGCTGTTCCCATTTGCTCTTGCTTTTTCCACAATAAAAATCTCCTAACACTCTTGAGATATGGTAAAACTTGAAGGTAGGTAAAAATACATATGGTTTAAAATGCTCTGTACAAAACTAGCTGTAAGGAAAGGGGACCAGAGCTTTCCACATCAATACAACAAAATCGTATTATGCAAATATCCCCATTAAGTGCTTCCATTATCAAACTATTCTTCATTGATTCAAGTAACAACAATATCAACTTGATACAATAATGACTCAAAAGGAACAGCCCTAAAGTATGCTTTCCCTTGAAGGAAGAGAACCCAGGACAAGCTTTATTGCCACAAGATGTTCTAAGACCCTTTGGATATGCAACAGTTCCTCTCATTCATAACAAATAAAGGTAAACTAAATGAGAGGTAAGGACTATACAGTTTTATCCTGCTTCTTCAGTAGAACAGGTGAGCAGCAAAAGCACGCACAGTTCAGTTGTTGATACAATAGCTCAGTTACTTCATTAGGGCATTTTCACGATATGCATGGATTTACTTTTGGTCATTGTTCAGACAGACACAAGATCCTATGGTCTTCAACATCTCTTCTTCAGCAGGTATAGAAGATGCTAAGAAAATTACCCCATTCCCACTTGGTTAAATTATGAACCAAAAATATAGTAAAAGACAAAAAGTAAATCGACCAGAGACACTTAAGGGATAGCATTCAGTAACTAGAAGAGAAAATGCATTGGCTGACCAGACAACAGTAGGAAACAGAATGAGCATGGAGGCTTACTTGTTAAAACATTCTCAACTGGTTATAGTCTGGGACATGGATACCCTTAGTCAATGTGGAAAATATGTATGGTAATGGCAAGAGGCAACATCACAAATACCAAGTATGTGATCACCAACTTGTGTGCAAGTCTTATGACCATAGATTTAAAGATCAAAGTTCAGGAACATATTCTAGATTCACAGAAGACCTACATTTCTTTCTTTCTTTCTTTCTTTTTTTTAAATTATTTATTTAATTTATATGAGTACACTGTGGTCTGTCTTCAGACACTCCAGTAAAGGGCATCAGATCCCATTACAGATAGTTGTGAGCCACCATGTGGTTGCTGGGAATTGAACTAAGGACCTCTGGAAAAGCAAGCAGTCAGTGCTCTAAACCTCTGAGCCACCTCTCCAGTCCCAAGACCTACATTTCATAGTATAGCCTAAGTGGTTTCCCACCCACTAGTGCAGTGCATTCAAGGAATAAAACTTTCTTAAACTTAGAGATAACAAAACTTGAAGGTTATGCATCCAAATCTTTTAAATATTTGGTTTTTGAGATGTTTCCACCTGACAGACTGGAATATTAAGAACATAAATCATGAAGACTTTCTCTTTAAATCACCTTCTCAGTCAGTTGTGGCAGAAATAAAACTATCAGCTACAAAAACAGCAATTATAATAGAGAATGAGATTTGCCCATTAAGATCTTTATTTTAATGTTTTAATATAATTATCACCGTAAAAGTAAATGGTACTTTTAAAACTAGGCTAATACCTTGGTAATTGATATATCTCTCCTTGTGATGGTTTATATATTCTTGGACCAGGGAGTGGCACCATTTGGAGGTGAGTCCTTGTTGGAATAGGAGTGACCTGGTTGTAGTAGGTGTGTCACTGTGGGTGTGGGCTTAAGATTCTTACCCCAGTTGCCTGGAAGTCAGTTTTCCACTAGCAGCCTTTGAGTGAAGATGTATAACTCTCAGCTCTGCCTGCACCATGCCTGCCTGGATGCTGCCATGCTCCCACCTTGATGATAATGGACTAAATCTCTGAATCTGTAAGCCAGCCCCAATTAAATGTTGTTTTTATAAGACTTGCCTTGGTCATAGTGTCTGTTCACAGCAGTAAAACCCTATTTAAGACACTCCTTAAACCATCTTCATTTTCTATTCAGTATTATTTATTCGATGAAAGCATACATTCACTATAAGAAACCTTTGGTAAACTGAGAGAAGACAATGAATAAAGTGTAAAGTAACAGACATGGGAGAAGTTTTTTGTTAGATGGGATATTGGACTTGGCTTCCTTACTGTGTCTTTCATTATTGTTTGTTACTTCTTGTTGTTAAGATCAGCAATTTCTGTCTTTACTGTGAAAGTTTCTTTTCTAACAATTGCCTTGAGTATTCTTCATTCTTAAACTAAATTGGCTCCTGTCTAGAGGGCTTTGTGTGAGATGGCAGATACCAACACCTGTGATGAAGAACGCAGAATCACGGTTTATTTCTAAAAACAGGTAGCATATGTACTTAGATAATTCTTCAGTCAAAGCTGAATCTGTTGCAATATTCAGCTGAAACCCTGCCAGTCTGCTCCTGTTGTGTCAGCAATGTTTGTGCCAGTTTCTATCAGCCTTCAAAAAATTTGTTCACTCTCTGGTACCCACAAAGCATCCTGCCCTCATGGAACTAAGTCACAGATGATTAAGGAAAATTGAGATAGCCTGGAGATTAACTTCAGCTTTTTATGTGAATAACAAATTTGAAGCTATAATTTTTAACTTATACAGGGAGAGAAAGGCAGTGGACTATTAAGCAATGGACCTACAATATTTATTATTAAGTTTTGGAGAATTTTGTTATCTTTAGATTATCAAGAGAAAAACCTCAGAATACATTTTCTTGAAAAGGTGCATAAAAACCAATGCTATGTGATTTGAAGCTAGTCCGACCAATGTCCTTCATCTTGTGAGAGGTCTGTACCTGAGACTCACACATGCAGTGGCCCTGTGGCTGTATCTCTTCAGTGTCTCTTTGCTTCTATTCTCAAGCTGTGCTTGAGATCTTCCGACTCATGATTATCTTTACTCTGAAGTTCTCAGCTTGCTTCTTCTCCTAATCAAGTATGCTCCCTGGAAATAGCAATGTTAGTTTCCTAAAAATTTTGTAGAACTGAGACACTGATATAGTTATTATTAGTATTATTATTTTATTTTTAGAGAGAAAGAGGACTGCTGTTACACCTTTTCCCCATTGCCCAGAGCCCAACAGGATTTGTTTGTTCCTTTTCTAGCTTAATAAAACAATGCTCTATGTCCTGCACATCTAAACCCTGACAAAATGTAAGATAAAATAAATATGAATCTCAGAACACAAAAGAGTTTCCATATAAAAAGTAAGTGGGGATGTATGTTATCTAACCTGTTATATTTCAGAGATAAAGACTCTTTCTTCAGGAAATTATTATGTATTTTTCTGTTAAATTGTCTTTGTCTTTTTGTACTATTGTAACAAAATGCCAGAAATTTGATTATTTATGAGAGCATAAATTCATTATTTCACAGTCCTGTAGGCTGGGAAGTCCAAGATCAAAGAACTGCCAAGTTCAGTTTCTGGTGAAGACTCACTGTGTTTCCAATACAGTGCCTCTCACTGCCTATCACATGGCAGAGGGTGTGATTATTTTATTATTGTGACAGAAAGCAGAATGACAAAAGGAATTGAATTCATTCTCCCAAACATTTTTATAAAAATTTTAACCTCATCCATAAAGACAAAGTTTTCATGATATAATTTGTTGAAGGTTTACTTCTTAATATTGGTATCTCAGAAATGAATGTCGACCTGAATTTTGGAGAATAACTTTCAGACAAGAATGGACTAACCATGAACTTATATCCTCACAAAAATAGTTTATTGATCCCATCTCAGCCCTAAGACTTCTAGTATCTATTAAAAATTTAAAAAGTCTAAAATCATTTTTTATTTAATTTTATTTTTAATTTATTTTTTACACTCAATATTCCATTCCCAGCCACATCCACCCTCTGTCTACTCCACATCCCACACCTCCTCCCCACTCCAACCTATCTCTTGTGGATACTTCACTCCCCCCACCTAACCTCTATGCTCCCTGGGGCCTCCAGTCTCTTGAGAGTTAGGTACATCATCTCTGAATAAACACAGACCCAAAAGTCCTCCACTGTATGTGTGTTGGGGGCTTCATATCAGCTGGTATATGCTGTCTGTTTGGTGGTCCAATGATTAAGAGATCTCAGGGATCCAGGTTAGTTGAGACTGCTGGTCCTCATACAGATCATCCTTCTCCTCAGCTTCTTTCTGCTTTCCCTGATGAAACAACAGGAGTCAGCTACTTCTGTCCATTGGTTGGGTGGAAATATCTGCATCTGACTCTTTCAGCGGTTTGTTGAGTCTTTTGGAGGGCAGTCATGCTAGGTCCTTTTGTGTGAGCTCTCCATAGCCTCAATAATAGTATGAGACCTTGGGACCTCCCCTTGAGCTGGATCCTACTTTGGGCCTGTCGCTGGACCTTCTATTCCTCAGGATCCTCTCCATTTCTATCCCTGTGATTCTTTCAGACAGGAACAACTATAGATCAGAGATGTGACAGTGGGATGGCAACCCCATCCTTCACTTGAGGTTCTGTCTTCCTGCTGGATGTTGTCTCTATAAGTTCCCTCTCCCTACTGTAGGGCATTTCATATAAGGTCCCTCCCTTTGAGTCCCGGGAGTCTCTTACCTCCCAGGTCATTAATATCCAACTATACCACTTTTGGGAATATACCCAAAGATGCTCCACCATGCCACAGGAGCACATGTTCCACTATGTTCATAGCTGCCTTACTTGTTATAGCCAGAAGCTGGAAACAACCTAGATGTCTCACGACAGAAGAATGGATACAGAAAATGTGGTTCATTTACACAATGGAATACTACTCAGTTATTAAGAATGAGGACACCATCCAGTCAGCGCTAACACCTGGCCAGCTTGGGCCCAACCTTGATGGATAGTCCCACAGTCTCCAGAGGAGTCTCCTAGCATGCCCAGGATCTTAGAATTACTGCTGAGTGGAAATATTTGTTCCAACAGAACCAGGAGTGCCAGGGGCCCGCTGGAGCACAGACATAAGAACCATGCCCAATCAGTGCCTCAGGTTCCTTCCAGTCAGTGCTGGTCTACCTTGGTTTTGAACTCAGTGGACAGACCCACGGTAACCAGAGGAGGTTCCACTTCCAGGCTCTCTAACATGCCTAGGATTTTAGGATCCCAGAATTCCAGGACCCTAGGAGCATAGTCACACCAGGATCTCAGGGTCTCAGAGAAAGCTTGACTGCCAAGAACTCTGAGACACCCAGAATCTCAGTATCACAGGATTCCAGAATCCCAGAATCACAAAGAAAGCTGGACTCTGAGAAGTTCTAACTCAACTGGGATTACAGGAAGGACAGGGATTGAACAAAGCCATCCGGGATTTAAAAAGGTAAGTAGAAACAATAAAGAAATCACAAAGGGAGACAACTCTGGAAATAGAAAACCTATGAAAGAAGTCAGGAGCAATAGATGTGAGCATCACCAACAGAATATAAGAGATATAAGAGAGAATCTCAGGTGCAGAATATACCATAGAAAACATTGTCACAACAGTCAAAGAAAATACAAAATGCAAAAACATTCTAACCCAAAACTTCCAGGAAACAGAGACATAACAACAGAATCTGAGGAAATCCAAAAAAATCATCTGATCCTACTACAAAAAGCTATACTCAGCAAAACTGAAAAACCTAGATGAAATGGACAATTTCCTATACAGATACCAGATACCAAAGTTAAATCAGGATCAGATTAATGATATAAATATTCCCATAACTCCTAAAGAAATAGAAACAGTCATTAATAGTCTCCCAACCAAAAATAGCCCAGGACGTGATGGGTTTAATGCAGAGTCCTATTAGACCTTCAAAGAGGACCTAATTCCAACACTCCTCAAACTCTTCAACAAAATAAAAACAGAAGGTACTCTACCCAGTTTGTTCTATGAAGACAGATTTACTCTGATACCTAAACCACACAAAGACCCAACAAAGAAAGAGAACTTCAGACCAATTTCCCTTATGAATATCAATGCAAAAACACTCAATAAAATTCTGGAAAATAAAATCCAAGAACACATCAAAATGATCATCCATCAGGATCAAGTAGACTTCATCCCAGGGATGCAGGGATGGTTCAATGAAAGGAAATCCATCCAAGTAATCTATTACATAAACAAGCTCAAAGAAAAAAACACATGATTCTCTCATTAGATGCTGAAAAAGCATTTGACAATTCCAATTCCCATTCATGATAAAAGTCTTGGGAAGATCAGGAATTCAAGTCCTATACCTAAACATAATAAAATAAACATAAAATGTATATTGATACAGCAAACCAGTAGCCAACATCAAAGAAAATGGAGAGAAGCTGGAAGCAATCCACTAAAATCAGGGACTAGACAAGGCTACCCACTTTCTCCCTACCTATTCAATATAGTACTTGAAGTCCTAGCCACAGCAATTAGACAACAAAAGGAGATTAAAGGAATAAAATTGGAAAGGAAGAAGTCAAAATATCACTATTTGAAGATGATATGATAGTATATATAAGTGACCCCAAAAATTTCACCAGAAGACTCCTAAACCTGATAAACAACTTCAGTAGCTAGATATAAAATTAACTCAAAAAAAAAAAAAAATCAGTGGCCTTTCTCTACACAAAGGTTAAACAGGCTGAGAAACAAATTAGGGAAACAAAACTCTTTAAAATAGCCACAAATAATATAAAATACCTTGGTGTGACTCTAACTAAGGAAGTGAAAGATCTGTATGACAAGAACTTCAAGTCTCAGCTGGGCGTGGTGGCGCACACCTTTAGTCCCAGCACTTGGGAGGCAGAGGCAGGCAGATTTCTGAGTTCGAGGCTAGCCTGGTCTACAAAGTGACTTCCAGGACAGCCAGGTCTATACAGAGAAATGCTGTCTCAAACAAACAAACAAACAAACAAACAAACAAACAAAAAAAACAATCCTTCAAGTCTCTGAAGAAAGAAGATCTCACAAGATGGAAAGATCTCCCAAGCTCATGGATTGGCAGAATTAATATAGTAAAAATGGTTATCTTGCCAAAAATAATCTAGAGATTCAACGCAATCCCCATCAAAATTCCAACTTAATTCTTCACAGAGTTAGAAAGAGTAATTTGCAAATTCATCTGGAATAACAAAAACCTAGGATAATAAAAACTATTCTTAACAATAAAAGAACCTCTGGTAGAATCACCATCACCAACCTCAAGCTGTACTACAGAGCAATTGTGATAAACACTGCATGGTAAGAGTACAGTGACACACAGGTAGATATGGTCACAGGTGAAAAATTCCTGAACACAACAGCAATGGCTTTTGCTTTAAGATGAAGTATCAACAAATGGGACCTCCTAAAATTGCAAAGCTTCTGTGAGGCAAAGGACACTATCAATAAGACAAATAACAACGAACAGATTGGGAAAAGATCTTTACCAATCCTAAATCCAATAGGGGGCTAATATCCAATATATATAAAGAACTCAAAAATATGTGCTCCAGAAAACCAAATAACCCTATTAAAAATGGGGTAGAGAGCTAACCAAAGATGTCTCAGCTGAGGAATACCAAATGGCTGAGAAGCACCTAAAAATTGTTCAACATCCTTAATCATCAGGGAAATGTAAATCAAAACAATGCTGAGATTTTACCTCACACCAGTCAAAATGGCTAAGATCAAAAACTCAGGTGAGAGCAGATGCTTGTGAGGATGTGGAGAAAGAGGAACACTTCTTCATTGCTGGTGGGATTGCAAGCTGGTACAACCACTTTGGAAATCAGTTTGGTAGTTCCTCAGAAAATTGGACATATTTCTACCAGAAGATCCATCAATACCTCTCCTGTGCATAGACCCAGAAGATGCTCCAACTTGTTATGAGGACACATGATCCACCATGTTCAAAGCAGCCTTATTTACAGTAGCAAGAAGCTGCAAAGAACCCAGATATCCCTCAACGGAAGAATGGATACAGAAAATGTGGTTCATTTACACAATGGCGTACTACTCAGATATTGAAAACAATGAATTCATGAAATTCTTAGGCAAATGGATGCATCTGGAGGATATCACCCTAAGTGAGGTAAACCAAACAGAAAAGGACACACATGATATGCATTCACTGGTAAGTGGATATTAGCCCAGAAGCTCAGAATTCCCAAGATACAATTTGCAAAACACTTGAAACTCAAGAAGGAAGACTAAAGTGTGGATACTTAGGTCCTTCTTTGGAAGAAGGAACAGAATACCCACAGAAATAACAGAGACAAAGTTTAGAGCAGAGATTGAAGGAATGACCATCCAGAGATTGCTCTACCTGGGGATCCATCCCATAAACAACCACCAAACCCATACACAATTGTAGATGCCAACAAGAGCTTGCTGACAGGATCCTGATATAGTTGTCTCTTGAGAGGCTCTGCCAGTGTCTGACTAACACAGAAGTGGATGCTCACAGTCATCAATTAGACAAAGCACAGGGTCCCCAAGGAAGGAGCTAGAGAAAGTACCCAAGGAGTTGAAGGGGTGTGCATCCCCCTAGGAGGAACAACAATATAAACTAACCAGTAACCCTATTGATCCCTGGAACTAAACCACCAATCAAAATAAACACATGGAGGGACTCAAGGCTCTAGCTGCATCTGTAGCAGAGGATGGCCTAGTTGGTCGTCAATGGGAGGAGAGGCCCTTGGTCCTGTGAAGGTTCTATGCCCCAGTATAGGGGAATGTCTGGGCCAGGAAGTGGGATTGGGTGGCTTGGGGAACAGGGGGAGGGGGGAGAAGATAGGCATTTTTGGAGGGGAAACTAGGAAAGCAGATAACATTTGAAATGTAAATAAATAAAATATGTTATTAAAGAAAGAAAAAAACATGTAAGGGGTGAGGAGACAGAGGGAGGAAGGGAGGAAGGGAGGAAGGGAGGAAGGGAGGAAGGGATGGAGAAAGAGAGGGAAAGGAGAGAGGGAGGGAGGCAGGGAGGGAGGGAGGGAGGGAGGGAGGGAGGGAAGAGAGAGAGAGAGAGAGAGAGAGAGAGAGAGAGAGAGAGAGAGGTTTAGTGTATATGACCTGATTCCTAAGTGACTGTTTCTGAGTTCCATGAGAAAGGCTGGGAGTGTAGTCTGTGGTGTCTTCAAAGAAAATGACTCCCATGGCCTCACAGGGAGTGGCCCTATTAGGAGGTGTGGCCTTGCTGGAATAGGTGTGCCCTATTGGAGGAAGTATGTTGCTAGGGGTAGAATTTGAGGTTTCAAATGCTCAAGCTAGGTTAAATGTGGCTCAGTGTCTCTTCCTGCTGTCTGTAGATACAGATGTAAAACTCTTGACTGCCTTGTTTGTCTATGAGCCACCGTCTCCTCTCATGGGAATAATGTATTAAACCTCTGAACTACAAGCAAGTCCCAATGAAATGTTTTCCTGAAAAAAAAAAAAAAAAAAAAAAAAAAAAAAAAAAAAAAAAAAAAAAAAAAACAAAAAAAAAAAAAAAAAAAAAAAAAAAAAAAAAAAAAAAAAAAAAAAAAAAAAAAAAAAAAAAAAAAAAAAAAAAAAAAAAAAAGTACAGAATACCCAAAATATAGTCCACTGAACTCAAAAGCTCAACAAGCTTAAGTGCCCAAGTGAGCACACCTCAGTCCCACTTGGGAGAGAGAAGAAAGCAATGACAAGTGGGGAGGAAGGGAAGGACCTGGGGGGGAAGCTGGAGCTGATCTGGTATTGGTTGAGGGGAAAGGACTGAATTCCTGAGGGCAGCAGAAAGAATGTAAACAGGAAACCTCAGGAAATAGGAGGTTGGGGGGACCCCCACAAAGTCTAAAGTCTTTTTTGGTTTTTTGAGACAGGGTTTCTCTGTATAGCCCTGGCTGTCCTGGAACTCACTCTGTACACCAAGCTGGCCTCGAACTCAGAAATCTGCCTGCCTCTGCCTCCGGAGGGATTAAAGGCATATGCCACCATGCCCGGCTAAGTCTAAAGTCTTATGTAAAGAAAAGACCATCTAAAAGGCACAGCGAAAAGAGAGTGGGTATGATTCATTTTGAGAGAAATCCTCCAAGCTGGTGGTGTGTGGAATTGAACAAGTGATATGTTTCACAAATATAATGATGGATAAATCTATTGATACATTTCATGCCAAATGACACACTAAAAAAATCTATGTGTAGGCAACTATAGTTACCACATGTGCATTCTCTCTACCTGCAGATTTAGCAGCACGTGGGTGACACAAATTCCACCATGTTTATTCAACCTTTGAACATTGCAACAGACATTGTCAGCTACAAAGTTCACACGCCAGACCTGTATAATGTAATTCAAAATTACAATTTTGTAATGTAAATTATTTTTGTCATAAAAATTATCCTACTAAATTATACAATGCAATTTGTATTCAATTACCCATAATTTAAAATTACAAAAACTTGTCTTAAGTAAGTTTACAATTTCTGTTGATCCACATTTATAGTTGTCCTTGGCCACATGTAGATGCATGTGGCTTCACTTTGTGCCCTCTGTACTGGTAATCAAAGTCACATCTTAGCCCTCTGGAGTCATCAATAAGGTTACAAGGAACATGCTAGTAGAATGTACAGGAGAGAAAGGCACAGCAACTCTGAGCATTGAGCTCTAATGTTTCATAGGCACGCTGAAAAACATTCTGACCTCAGTCCTTTGGCACTCCTAGCCAAATGTCAGTGCAAACATCAGAGATCGCTAAAATGCTTATGGAGACATTTTCTGTTGTCTTGATAAAAGCATCTGGCTTCTTTGTGCCCATATTCGTCAGTCCTGATGCTTTTCCTTACCATACATTGTGACTATTTATATCTGGCTGTGCCAAGAATTTTCAGAATATGGAAATTTGGCCTTTCTATATATGCTATATTGCAGAAGTAGAGTGTTCCTCTCTTTTCCTTTCATGATAAGGAGCTGAGATAATACATACAGAGCCTTTAAATTTGGGTGACATGTTTCTTCCACTAAATATCCTAAGTATCTCTTATACATTATCTTCTACAAAGTGCTTAGGGACAGAAAACTAAGCCAAGTTCTTTGTTGTTTTATAACTAGAATGTTTTCTCTAGTTTCTAATTTTTTTTTTTCTCATTGCTAAGGCCCTATCACATTTGTCTTCATTGTCAGTTTGGAGTAATATTATGATTGTGCCTAAGTAGGTAATCTCCAAGAACAAGGCTTTCCCTGTCTTTCCTCTTAATCTGAGCTATCACCAGAATAGAATTTTATGGTCACTCCCAAATTTAAAGACTATCTTACAGAAGTGCCTCATTTCTCAACACTTGTCTCAATGTCTTTGTGCTGCATTAACAAAATAATCTTGTCTATCCAGTCAATTCTTAGGGTCTATAAAAATAACAGGAAGCAACAACTACTTTTCTTTAATTTCTCTTAACATCAATGGACTCAATTCCACAATTAAAAGACATAAACTAATGGACTGGCTACACAAACAGGACCCAACATTTTGCTGCTTACAGGAAACTCACCTTAGGGAAACAGACAGATACTACCTTAGGGCGAAAGGCTGGAAAACAGTTTTCCAAGCAAATGGTCCAAAGAAAAAAGCTGGAGTAGCCATTCTAATATCGGATAAAATTGACTTTCAACCCAAAGTTATAAAAAAAGACAAGGAGGGGCACTTCATACTCATCAAAGGTAAAATCAACCAAGATGAACTTTCGATTCTGAATATCTATGCTCCGAATACAACGGCAGCCACATTCATCAAAGAAACTGCAGTAAAGCTCAAAGCACACATTAAACCTCACACAATAACAGTGGGAGACTTCAACTCCCCACTCTCACCAATAGACAGATGCTGGAAACAGAAACTAAACAGAGACACATGGACACTAACAGAAGTCATGAAACAAATGGATCTAACAGATATCTACAGAACATTTTATCCTAAAAGGATATACTTTCTTCTCAGAGCCACATGGTACCTCTTCCAAAACTGAACATATAATTGCTCACAAAACAGGCCTCCACAAATACAAAAATATTGAAATTATCCCATGCATCCTATCTGACCACCATGGACTAAGGCTGATCTTCAATAACAACATAAATAATAGAAAGCGAACATTATCATGGAAACTGAACAACACTCTACTCAATGATTCCTTAGTCAAGGATGAAATAAAGAAAGAAATTAAAGACTTTCTAGAGCTTAATGAAAATCCCTGATGAAGATGTTGCAAGCTTAGATAGAGTCCTGATCGTGCCACAGTTATATCTTTACACAGCAAAAAACGGTGTCTTTTTTAATCCTGGTAGAAAGGTAGAAAGACCACAAAGAGAGAGCATCCAAGTTCAAATGCTTTTATGAAAGTGCCTTTTTCATCACTGAGAGAAGAATCATGTGTGACCTCATCATTTCCTAAAGGCTTTTTTTTTTAGTAGTTTTGCACTTGAAATTAAGTTTCGACATGAATTTTGGAAAACACACAAATATTAAAAAAAATTTCCAAATGAATGAAAAATATAGATAACTTTCTAACTTCACAATAATTTTTATATATTTTTAACCTTGAGGAAATCGTTTGTTGAAAGTAATGGACTGAATGTTAGGCCCATTCAAAGCTAATTAAGCCAACTGTTGATCACTTGCACTCCAAGTTCTTCAGGGAATTGCAAATTCACCAGAAACCCAGAAGAGTCATGATGAATGTACTTAGTAAAGTATGATTAAAGTATAAGAGACACCAAAATATCCCATCTTATTCTGAAACTAAAAATCAATTTTTTGAAATGTTTATAATCATTTCAGTCAATTATCATATAGGTAATTGTCACAATTTCATTGTATATTGTAACTCTTGATTTCTTAGTTCAGGTATATATTTTCAATGGGTCAATTATTTAACAAAAGTGTCTACCATTTAACAAATGTCTGACGGTACTGGAGTTAGAGTTAGTAATGGAGCACTGGGTAAAATTGACAAGATGCTTGTATTCACTGTTGCAGGAGCTGGAGACTGGCTAAAGAGGGTTATTAAATAAATGAAGATGAAGATGAACGCAGTGGTTCTTACTTCCAATCCCAGCACTCAGATTGCAGAGTCAAGAGATTTACTGCAGTTCAATGCCAGCTGAGGCTACCAGTGAATGTTAGTCTACCAGGGTAACAGACTGAGACCAGGTTTCTAAAATAAACAAGCAAACCATTGTTCAACTCGAGGTTGTTTTAAATGCCACAGTCAAATAATTATTGGATAACATCAGACTCTATCATAGGGAAAATAAAACTAAATTAAGACTGCTGAACTGCAGGAAATGGCTCATACTTATAATCTCAGGACACGAGAGACTGAGAGGCAAGAAGATCACAAGACTAAGGCAATCCTGAGTTATATAATGAGATCCTATCACAAACAATAAAGAGAAAAAAAAAAGAAAAAAAATGAAGTTCACAAGTTTATGCATCTGCTGAGATAGGAGAGCTGATATATATATTCTACCCAAGCCTCTGGTAACCTGAGTTTACCTGACCTTAATCCACATGGTGGAAAGTGAAAACCAGTTCCTGCAAGTTGTCCTCTGATACCACATATACTGTGTCAGAGATTCCTTCTCCTCTCTCTTAGCTTACAAAATAAATGTTAAAAAATAAACAAAACAAATGAAAAAAGATAGTCTCTCACAGATGTTGAGAGCGCTTAGATTTCAAATCTCTTAGGTAAACTATCACATTAGGAGAATGTCAATTAATAGACAGTCGACTAGAGGGTGAGTATATGGCTATATAGGCATTCATATGAGGAATACCTAATTGAGATTAGAAAGAGTAGCCTTCATTAGATTATCTTGTGTGAAGAGTAGAATTTAGTCATATGATGAAAAAGAGATATGTTTCAAATCCAGAGGAAACTTCATGAGAAGTGCAAAGCATAAGCAGCACCCAAAAGGCTACGCACGGATTTGTCTACAGCATTGCTGGAAAGTAAGCGTAGCTCGATAGCACAGTGCTTTACCATCCTCGCTGGGGATACCGGGGGATTTCGCTGTATAACCGGAGTTGTAGCTTGCATTCCAGTGGATGGTCTCAGAGGGCACTTGAAGATGGGTTTTCCACCAGAATTCTGAATTCCCTAGAATATAATCTTATCAGTCACTTATCTTGGTACACCAGAGATTTCCATTGCACTGGGATACAAGGCACTTGCCAGTTCTTTCAGTGAAATGCGGTAGCTACTTACTGCCACCATGTGGAAGTCTTTAAGCTCTAATAAACATCTACACCTAGCATTCACTAATGTAGATAATTTCCAGCCTATAACTGGAGTGTTGGTTTTTTTAAAAGATGTAGGAGAAAGTGCAGACTATTTTTCAGTGAGGATAATCTTTATCCTGTGTGAGCCTGATATTTAAATCTCATATCAAACCTCGCATAAGGTTACTCCAAAGTCTGCTGTCAGTAACCTGTGGGTACAGCAGAAATTGAATTGCTATTTATCTTTTTGCTTTTCTTTTTATTTAACGTAGTTCTTTCTATTCTCACGTCCATCTCTCACCCCCTTGCTCTTGCTTTCCAAATGAGAATTTCTTTTTAGAAAATCTGTATCTCTTTAATGCTATAAGTTTTAGCAATGATTTATTGTCTATAAATTGTGAGCCATTTATTAAATAAGAAAGACATGGATAATTGACCATAAGTTACTCTAAGACAAAATGTTGCATTAAGCTGAAATGTATTAAAAATAATAAAGCACAAATATATGCTTTACAATTATAAATCTAAAACCATCTAAGGTTAAAAGTCATAAGTCTATGTAGTTTACTTACTATAGACTTTACTAAAGATAGTTCCTTTTTAAGCCTTCTTTTTGAAAGAACATGCATATCATCTTAAAATTAATAATTTCTGAATATTGAAATTGATGTAATAACATGCAAGATTTTTATCCAATTACCCTCAATCCTTTTGCTGTTACATAATGTCCTAAATTAAAGAATCCTTTTGATATGGAGCTCCATATTCAGGCAAAATAAATTATTAAATGTAAGATGCAATGAATCGAATTCTCTATTTTTCTTCCACAAAACTTGAGAAACCCAAGGGTAACAGAAGCTAAGAAAGTTGATTCGGTTTCCATAT
>LR754094.1:53936-92731 GCA_902729485.2 Mus minutoides
AAAAACAAAAACAAAAACAAAAACAAAATCCCTCTTCCGTTATGATGAAAATAAAATCATCTCCGGGTCTCACAGGCTAAAAGATGATTGCCATGGGTATAATTGTCCAGTATAATTCTTAGTACTTAGAGCTTAGTACTCAGAGATATGCAATATCTCACTAATGCTCCATCATACAGTTATAGTTATATAAATAATAAGCAGTTATACAGTTGTATATAGAGTATCATCTAAATGTTTTTAATCTGTAATTGAATATTAAAAAGAAACAATCTGTTGTTGTTGGAACACATGCGTTTCCCCTTTCAACTTCCAATTCTGGGTTTTTTTTTTTTTTTTTTTTTGAGCTTTGGAATATATTTTTATCACTTTTATTATTTTACAGTCCAGTCACTGCCACCCCTCCCGGTCTTCCCTCCCACATTTCCTCATCCCATTCCTTCTCCCTGTCTCCGAGAGCTTTCCCTCTCCCATCAGGCCTCCCTTCTCCCTGGGTCCTCAAGTCTCTTGAGGGTTAGGAGCATCTTCTCCCACGGAGGACAAACCAGGCAGCCGTCTTCTGTATACATGTCAGGGGCCTCAGACCAGTTAGTGTATGCTGCCCGGTTGATTGGTGGCTCAGTGTCCGAGACATCTTAGGGATCCAGGTTATTTGAGACTGTTGGTTTTCCTATGGGGTCTCCCTCCTCCTCAGCTTTTTTCAGCCTTTCCCTAATTCAATCAATGTGGTCCCCAACTTTTTCCAGTCGTTGGGTGTAAGTATCTGCTTCTGTCTGAGTCAGCTTCTTGTTGGGACTCTCAGAGGACAGCCTTGCTAGGCTCCTGTCTGTGAGCACACCATAGCATCAGTAATGGTGCCAGGCCTTGGAGGCACACCTTGAGATGGATTCCAAGCTCGGCCTGTCACTGGACTGCCTTTCCCTCAGTCTCTTCTCCCTTTTTTTGTCCCTGCAGATCTTTTAGACAGGAACAATTCTGTGTCAGAGTTTTTGACTTTGGGATGGCAACCCCAGCCCTCCACTTGATACCCTGTCTTTGTACTGAAGGTGGACTCTAAGAGTTCCCTCTACCCACTGTTGAACATTTCATCTAAGGTCCTACCCCTTTGAGTCCTGAGAGTCTCTCCCATCCCAGGTCTCTGATACTTTCTAGAGGGTCCCCTCACCAATTCCAATTTTTCTTGTCAGCTACCAATGTTATGCCTACTGAACTTAGTATTTTTCCAAAGTTCTCATGACTCTATCTAAAATATTAGAGGGCAATTAAAACATTTAACTTTTCATTTTCATAAACTGAGCTTTGTTCATTAGGATAATGAATCTCTAAAAGAAAAATGTACCAAATTTAGAATATCAGCCTGATTAGAAAGGGAGAGTAAATTTTTATTTGTGGTAAAGTTTTATGTTCAAACTTTTCTAGTTACTTTATTACCTTGTAATATTCATCTTGCTTTGACTCAAAGTTGGAACTTTAAATATTTGTAGGTCATATATAATATGCCATGCATGGTGAATCACTAACACTGAACCCTACCCTTAAGGATATTCAAAGGTAACAAAAAATAGATATGAGTCAGAGTTATAAAAATGCATGCCAGTAAAGAGTCATAAGAGAATATGCATTAAATCTAACTTAAACGACAAATAGAAACTATTCCATAAATCAGCACAGCAGAAACCAAGATGTAGCAATATGAAGGAGTACACTATGTCATGGAGTTTGATATAAGTTGACTTTCATAACACAGAGAGTTGGGAGTGACAGGGATGTAGAAGAGATTAAAAGCCACTTTTTAATAGCTTAAGAATTAAACCCATGTGTACTTTTTTATTATTAATGTTTGAGTCTTTTGCTTGCATGTATGCCTGTGTATCATTTATAAGGCTGATACCAACCGGAAGCCAGAATAGTTTGTCATATTCCTGGAACTAGAGTTAGAGCGAGTTGTGGACCATCATGTGGCTGATTGAAATTGGACCTTGTCTTCTGGAAAAGCAACACATGATTTTAATTGCTCAACCCTGTCTTTAACCACTCTTTGCCATTTAAAAAATTTTTCTGGTGATAATCACTCTAAAGACATCAACAAAAGTAATAAGTTAGTCTTGTTCAAAGATACCAGTTTTGTTTCTCATGGTTAGTATTTGCTTATGTGAATACTTAATATTATATTTAATTTAAATTATTATAAAAAATCAAATGTTTGTATCTATGCTACCAACAGTGAGGAACCACAATTCCATTTATTTGTTTCCATTTTCATTCCTTTAGCATTTCACAAATCAATACCATATTTACATTTCACAGATCAATACCACATTTACATTTCACAGACCAATACCACATTCACGTTTCACAGATCAATACCACATTCACATTTCACAGATCAATACCACATTCACATTTCACAAATCGATACCACATTCACATTTCACAGATCAATAACAGATTTACATTTCACAGATCAATACCACATTCACATTTCACAGATAAATACCACATTCACGTTTCACAGATCAATACCACATTCACATTTCACAGATCAATACCACATTCACGTTTCACAGATCAATACCACATTCACGTTTCACAGATCAATACCACATTCACGTTTCACAGATCAATACCACATTCAAATTTTAAAACACACTTTCACTCATTCCTCCACATTGTCCTGTGTCCTCCCAATTTGTTCTCCACTTTTATGAACTGTTCTTTTTAAAGTTGTTGCATGTATGCTTGTGGGCTGAGTTGAGTGTATGACTGTTGTGCTTGTCAGTTATAGAGAGAAATAGTTTTCTTAGCAGCCATTGATCATCTTTAGATTATCATATAGGGTGGGGTCATATAGATGGGGATTTCCCCATCCATGCTTGTCAGTGGATGCTGTCATTGAGTGGGTCTTGTTTAGACGATCATATTGTTAAGATTCCATAGACACTGTATGTCAGCAGACATCCTGGGCTTCCTTAGATTTTGCTATCTTTCTGTCCTGTCTTTTTAAGTATTCCCTGAGCTTTAGGTGTAGGGTTGTGTTGTGGGTGTATCAGTTTGGGGTGAACCATCCTCCTCTTTCAGTGCATTTGAGCAGTTATGGATCTCTGTAATAATTTCCATCTGCCAGAAACAAAACAAAAACCAAATGAACAAGCAAAGAACCACCAAACAAACAAACAAGCCTGAAGCTCCCATTGTTGAAGAGTACAAGCTACATTTATATCTGTGGATAAAGATAAATATTTAGAAAACAGAAACCACATTGACTTAGGAAATTGATAATAGTAGAGTCTCCTCTCAGGTGTGTGAACTCTTTCAGACACTTGTACTTGCCTAGGTTTACAGCACCTGGCATTAGTTCCCACCTATTGAGCTGACCTTAAGATCAAGAGAATGGTTGCCAGTTATCCCAGGGATAGGTTTCACTCTTGGCCCTTGGCTGTATCTTACTAAGCTAACTATTGTTGTGGGTCACAGGTTTTACAGATGGTAGCTATTTCAATTGTTTTCCTCTCTTGGAACCACACACAGAATCTTCAGCTGCTATGTGAGCTAGTCCTCAGGAAGGAAGCTTCCAGGCCAGTTTCATGGCAATTCCTCCAAGTCTTGATCTGAATTGTCTGGTGTCTTCAACTTATCATCAAAATTTGTGAGTCAACCAAGGGCAGCAGCAATAGCCTATTGTATTTTTGGAGTCTCTTTGACTCTTCTCACCAATGGCTAGAAGGAATATTTCATATGTCTGGCACTGGAGTCTTCCTTAGAAAGTCTATGGCTTTTGGGGGGCATCATTAACACCACAGTGTAATAACTTCATTTGTGTTTTTTATATACATAAACACATGCATAGATATATTATATATACATATATATTATGTAAACATAGAAGAATTTGTTTCCATATGGATTTTTCAGTTATCCTTAGTGTCTTTCATCAATGCTTCCCCTCGCTTAGGATTGTTCACCTTTTCCCCAGATAAAAATCCTTCCTAATTTTCCCCATTTCTGCCTTCGGTGTACCAATGTCCTAGCTTCCATCTCCCCAAGCTCCTCTTTTCCTGTACCCTGCCCTGCCACTGGGTCATTGTATTCTTTCCTGATTTCTGTGATTACTCCAGTTTATATACATCTAGAGATTTAAAATTCAGGTTTACACATAAAAGATAGATGCAATATTTGTATCATTAGGTTTCGATTTCCTCTCTCTGTATGATACTTTGTAGTTCTGTCCATTTACCTTCAAATTTGATGATTTTAATTTTTTCTCCAGCTGAATATACTTCAGTAGTAGATATGTATCAAAATTTCATTATCTAGTCACTAATTTGTTGAACGATTTTTGGTTGCTTCCATTTCTTAACTATTGTGAATAGAGTGTTTTCTTACTCACAACCCTGCAAAAGACCACCAGGGATCTGACTCCTGTGTAATTAACATAAGGGTCTGTATTTAAGCTTGAACTTGGGTCACAACATCATGAATAATCGAGCAGGACAGGAGGGGGAAGCCCTAAGCCTAGTTTCAAAGAAGCTTTTACAGAGGAAAACAAACAGCAAGGCTGGTATCCAGCTAGTCACATATTTGATTCTCTGTGTGTGGGGAGCTATTATGGAATTTTTTGCCCTTTAAAATGATTGGCTGGTGCTGGGAGCCAAACCATAAACTGTTATAAGTCAATATCTTTAGGGACAACTATAATTTCTATTTTCCTGCCAATTGGTGGCTATCAGGGAATAACTTGGAGACCAGTGGTAGGTAGTGATTACCTGGAGTTTAATCTTAGGACATGCTCTGTAGATGAAACCTAAACCCGAGATGGAGTTGGTCTGGTCTCTCAAGAGGACATAGACATGGCTGAGCAAGTCTTTCTGGAATATGAGGTCTACTTCTTTGCACATGTGAAAAGGAAGAGAATATCTGGGCCATAACACACAATTCCCTTCCAATCTGAGTATTACCATGAGCAGATTGAGAATTTTAGCAAAATTCCCTTTATAAATTGTAAAACCATGATCAAAATTGTGGCTGAATTATCAACTAGCAGATGTGGCTTACAAGATTGTGTCTTCCTAAACAGCAGTAATTACACACACACACACACACACACACACATACACAAATTTGTTGATATATCACTTGATTATTTAATCCTTCCAGTATCTTCACAATTGACACTAAGTATTTTTCTAATAAAATAACAATCAAAGTTAATGGTTTTTGTTTTAACAACTCTCAGATTTAAAAAAAAAATCTCCATTTTGAGACCAAATTAAATATTAAACCCTGAAGTATGTGTTTTCTGTTGGAGCGTTTTCTGAGTACTGTTAGACCCATTCAGAAAGGCTTCAATAAACACAATATATATGAGCTGAAGGAAGAGTGGAATTTGTTACATATCTCTATAATCTATTAGATCAATTTCAATTCTCAATCTGGCTCTGGAGTCTCTAGAATAGCAAGAGACACCAAGCACCAGTGTATAAAATTCTACACTGCTTTCTGTTTACCTTTGCAAATTACATTGTTTAGGATTTCTTTATTTTCTCAAGGGCAGAAAATGACTTATTTCACTGGGTTGGATAAAATTAATATTTGATAATGACTGGGTAATAACAATACATAGTTCAAAAAAATTCTTATTCAAGAAGTTGCATATGCATTTATCATGGGTGATTTAAATAAATTCATATATTTGGCTTTACTGTGTTATTTTCCTTCATAAGCAATTTGTTTTATATATGTTGGTTTATTGGTAGAATACACTTCTAAGGCATGAAAAATTTTGATACTTATTTTGTTTGTACATGAAAAAATAACTCCTTGCTTTTGTCACTTATTCTAAAGCATGTATTTAATCAGAGAAAAACCTTGTCACATTTTCTATGTTAGGACATATTCTTTGATCACAAAACTATCAAGATATTGTTAAATGCAGTATATCATGCTTTTCCATATTTCAGGAATTAATGCAGATCTCAAATAGTAAATATCATGGTTTTTGTGGCCCAATTATTATTGAGAGCCTACAGTTTTATTCACCAAGTAATAATTATGGAGAATTATGGCAGGACATGTAGGTCAACTATCTGTCTAGACAGTTATGACTCATTGTTGCATCAAGTGATAATAGCTATAAGGCAAAGGTTGAACAACTCAGTATTGGAGCCCTAATGGACTTCATTAATCTTCATGTTAATGAAATTATGTTTTTCTTCAAGGCTTGCTATATCCAAATGTTTTTGCTTTGCTTATCACTTTGCTTATCACTTCTGCTTTTAAATCATGTATTCTACTCTTTTTGTCCATCTTTCCATAAGACATGTGTATTAGTTAGGTTTTTACTGTTGTGAGCAGACACCATGACCAAGACAAGTCTTATAAAAAGCAACATTTAACTGGGGCTGGCTTACAGGTTCAGAGGTTCAGTCCATTACCATCAAGGTGGGAGCATGGCAGCATCCAGGCAGGCATGGTGCAGGAGGAGGAGCTGAGAGTTCTACGTCTTCATACAGAGGCTGCTAGTGGAAGACCGACTTCCAGGCAACTAGGGTTAAGGTCTTAAGCCTACACCTACTGTGACACACCTACTTTAACCAGGTCACACCTATTCCAACAAGGCCACACCTCCAAATGATGACATTCCCTGTTTTTCACTCCTATGCAATATTTTTAGATAACCCCCTTTTGATACGCTCCATCATATAGATTATATGAATGAGAAAATAAAATGTGTCAGAAAATTTTGAATACCTAATTTAGCCACATAGCTAAACATCCCATTTATTTTTATTTGCAGAAAGTACAAAAATTATATGACTCAGTATAGGATTTATGTAAGTCTGAAAAACATTTTCAGTTGTGTATTGTTCTCCAAACATCACTCATATTTTCTCTTCATTTTATTAGTTTTTAAATCAGCATATAGAGTAATGAGTTTTATTATATCACTTTTATGTATTCTTTTATTTTATTATTGGTCCTCCATATCCCTGTTCCTCTCCTCCCACCTCCTAATTCCCCACCTCTTTGTATCCATAGAGCAGGATCCACTTCTGCTTTTAAATCATGTATTCTACTTTTTTGTCCATCTTTCCATAAGACATGTTTTTGTCTTTTCAGGGGCTCCTTTTTAGTTTTATGACTTATATTCTCTTAAATATAAAGGTATTAAAATCTTGGAATCTATTATGTATAATATATATAATAATACATATATAATAAATACATATATGTATGGATATACATATATACACATATGCATGTATATATGCATAAATATGTATATGAGAATACTTCAAGTAAAATCACAAATAACAGGGGATATATATCCCCAAATAGACATCTCACGCCAGCAAGTTAAACCTCCATTATCAGAAATGGGTTGTATCTAAATGAGCTGTTGTCCAACATGGCCCTATGGAACACCCCCCTCACTCCCACCATACACACACATACAAAAGAAAACCTTAGGCTGTTTTTAGGTTATTGGTTGCTTTCCACACTGATGATAAGGTCCTATTGCTGAAGATATGAAGATAGCACCTATAAAACTCATTGAGCATAGAGAAATCAAGCAGGTGCCAAAGTCAAGTTAACTGAACAGCATTCATATATATATATATATATATATATATATATATATATATATATTCATATATACAGCATTCTATATACTACTAAAGGAGAAATATAAACATCAACCCAGCTACAAACTGTTTAATCTACAATGGTTACATACATGTAAAAAACACTACTGCAATAGTGGCACACAGCTACTGGGAGTAATCAACCAATATTTGATTTGGCTTAAGATCTACTCCATGAAATGGAACCATCACCAGCACTACTTTGGTGGCCAAGAAACTGAGACTATGAGGTCCTATGAGAAAACCAAATGCTATTCTTCTGCTAGAGGAACATACTAATAAAATGACTCCAAACAACAGTCTTCTACACCCATAGATCAGTGCCTTGCTCAGCTGCCATCAGAGAAGCTTCCTCCTGCAGTATATAGGCATAAATTCAGAGTCCTACAACTGAACAGTGTGCCGAATAAAAGACCAGAAGTAAAACACTCAATTCTAAATGATATTTTTGACCACATTCCTCTCTTCAGTAGTCACTGAACTATGTACAAGATGCGGAAGAAGGATTATAAGAGACATAGGACATGGATGACACCAAGGAAGTAGTGTCTTTGAGACAAAACAGAACAGAGACTATGGGTCTATGCATAATCCTTATACAAGTTCAAACCAGGTCATGCCTCAGCACTGAGAGAGAGAATGGTCATATGGGCTCCCATCTCCAACCAAGAATCTATTTCAGATTAACAATGACTCACACACACACACACACACACACACACACACACACACACACACACAATAATTTCTCCAAGGGATCCTCAGTGTGTACAAAAACCACACTTTTATAAAAGTAAAATCTAGCCAGGCAATAGTAGTGCACGCTTTTAATCCAAGCACTTGGGAGGTGGAGGCAGGCGGATTTCTGAGTTCAAGGCCAGCCTGGTCTACAGAGTAAGTTTCATTCCAGGACAGCCAGGGTTACACAGAGAAACCCTGTCTCAAAAATTCCAAAAAAAAAAAAATAAAAGTAAAATCTAGTTTTACCCATTTGCCTGCAAATTTCATGATATCAGTGTTTTTAACAATTGAGTAACAATCCATTGTAAAAATTTCCTTATTTTCTTTATCCATTATTTGGTTGAGGGACATCTATGTTATTTCCAGTTTCTGGCTATTAGTCAGGAAACTGCTATGAACATAGCTGAGCAAGTGACCTTGGTATAGAATGGAACATCTTTCAGGAATATGCCCAGTAGTGATATATTGGGTCTTAAGGTTGATTCCCAGTTTTGTGCTCCTACCAGCAATGGAGGTGTGTTCCCTTTGTTCTACATCCTTGCCTCCATTAGCTGTCACTTGTGTGTTTTAACTTAGTCATTCTGACATGTGTAAGATAAAATTCCAGTGTCATTTTGTTTTGCATTTCCCTAATGACTTAGGATACTGAACATTTCTTTAAGAGTCTCTCAACCACTTGAGAATCCCCTGTTCAAAATTCTCTCTTTAGATCTGTACCCCATTTATAATTGGATAATTTGTTTGTTTTTTTTTTTTTGATTTCTAGTTTCTTGAGTTCTTTAAATATATTTGGAAATTAGTCCTCTGTCTGATGTGGTGTTGGTGAAGATCTCTTCTAATTCTCTAGGTTGCTGTTTTGTCCTGTTAATGATATATTTTGCCAAAAATCGTACTGAGTGTGATAACTTAGTCTTAGAAAGACAAAATGGCATGTACTATTTTGTAAGTTGATATTACCTATAAAGAAAAGGATAACCATGTTACAATCCACTGACCCAGAGAAGCTAAGTAACTAGGAGGATTCAAGGGTGGAAAATTAATCTCCTTTTATGAACAATCAATCTCCTTTTATGAACAGGAAATAGAATAACCATTGTGGGTGGTTAAGAGTGTTGTGTCTTGGTGTGGGAGTGGACATGGGGATAGAAGGAATTGGGTTAGTGAAGAATGGAGGGAGAGAGTACTGGTAGAGACAGAATTGAAGGACATCTTGATGATGAGCTAAAAACCTAGTAAAATGGAAACTCCCAGAAATCTAGGAGGGTATTTCAAGCTAAAGCTCCTATAATCAGGCAGGACTTCAAGTGGAGAGATAGGGAAAACCACCCAGCCACAAAATCTTTGACCTATAATTTGCCCTGCCTTTAAAATATAAAATATGTTGAAGTAAAGGTAGAAGAGAAATTGTGTGAGTGACCAATTCATTAACTGGTCCAACTTGAGACCAATGCCGTGAAAGTGATCCCATCCCAGATATTATGTGGAGGGGCAGGACCTCAGGGCTGGGTAGCTCTGAGAGCTAGGATAGAAACTGATTTCTAATGATTATCTGCTGTACACATAGATTGGTGACTAGCCAAATATTGGGAGGGGTTCATGAATCCTGCAGAAGAGGAGTGGGGGGAGAATTGTAGGAACCAGAGGTATCAAGGACACTACTTGAAAATCCACAGAATCAACCAGCCAGGGCTCATAGGAACTCACAACAACTGAACTTACAACCAGGGAGCTGCATAGGACTGATCTAGACATCTGCATATATGTTACAGTTATTTAGTGTCTTCTTGAGGGAATTCTAACAGTGGGATTAGGAGCTGTCTCTGAATCTTTTGCCTTATTAAGGGACCTTTTCTCCAATTGGGTTGCCTTTGAATAACCTCAATAAGAGGGGTGGAGTTTGAATTTTGACTTACAGTTTATTCTTTATTTTCTTGGTTTTATTCTCATATATATATATATATATATATATATATATATATATATATATATATATGATAATATTAGAATAATATATAATATATTATATATATAATATGGTATAATATATATATTATGATTGATAAAATTAATGATTATTAATTAATAAGAAATGCATATATTAGCCAGGCATGGTGGCACACACTTTTAATCCCAGCACTTGGGAGGCAGAGACAGGCAGATTTCTGAGTTTGAGGCCAGCCTGTTCTACAAAGTGAGTTCCAGGACAGCCAGGGCTATAAAGAGAAACTCTGTCTCAAAAAAATGCATATATTATACACTAAATTCATAATAGCAACCTAAGCTTGTTACTTCTGTCATCCATTTTATCTGTGTCCTTTACTGGACTATAGAGATATTAAATCCTAACTTAATTTTTATTATATAATTAGAATAAATACTGTAACTTTTCAGTTAGACTATAGAAATTTACTCTGATGTAAGCGTCTTTTGTTATTAAACAAGTCAGTATCCACTATGTAGGTTGGGTTTGCTGCCAAAATTATTTTTCTTTTTACCTCAGGCTCACAACTATCTGTAAGTCTAGCAACAGGAGTATCTGATAACCCTGCCCTCTGTGGACTCCCACTCAAATATACATGATTTAAAAAAAAACTTTAAAAGTAGTGTGAAGGGCAGAAATGAGCATTTATTACTCTTGCAGACAACCTGGGTTTAGTTTTCAGCACTCACCTGGCATCTCACAACCATCTATACCTGCAGTTCCAAGGAAAATTTTTTTTATCTTTGAGGGCAATATATATATGGTCTTTCCTGCATGTATATATGGTACACATACATACATGCAGGAAAGACACTCATACACATAAAAGAAAGAAAAAGAGGAGAGATTTATGGTTAGAAGAAAGAAAGAAAGAAAGAAAGAAAGAAAGAAAGAAAGAAAGAAAGAAAGAAAGAAAGAAAGAAAGAAAGAAAGAAAGAAAGGAAGGAAGGAGGGAAGGGAAGGAAGGAAGGAAGGAAGGAAGGAAGGAAGGAAGGAAGGAAGGAAGGAAGGAAGGAAGGAAGGAAGAAAGGTCACTAGATAAATAGATAGACAAAGATGTATCAAAGAACAGAGAGAAATCAAGCTTATTCTCACTTGAAGTTTCATTCCTACTGGCTGGCATTTTTCAGTACAAGAAAGAGCTATGGGTGATACTAGAGGAGATCAATGCCCTCTATAATAATGACTGGCCTTGCAAGGCATGTCTACTGGATTAGTCATGACATAAATTTCATAAAAGTAATTATCACTTTCTGATTTGTTTAGTTTGGTGGGGGCAAGAACCTATGACTAGATGGGGCTTAGGGCTTGGATGAGAGTATATTCTTATTACTCTGGCTAATGGACACAGTATTTACTGATTCCTAATGACTTACTATTATACCCATTAATTAGTTCATTTCTCAACCTTCATCAGAGAAGGCCATTTTTGTAGTAAATGACAATTGTCACAGGGATACACAACTGATCAACATGCAAAGTATAAGATATAAAGTAGTGGTCTTAAACAGTGGACATCTGTGTTATAACCCTCTTCCCAAGGCTCATGAATCATGGTGGAAGAAGAGCTGTTAAGACTGTAAGAATCAGAACCAATAAGTGACTCAGACACAGCAGGGTAATTTTATATAAGAATCCACTACCTAAGTAGCTATTGGCTATTGGGAGAGGGAGAGTCAGTTTTCTTTAAGAGCACTGTCTCTAGTGGGTTGACCATGATTTAGTAGATAGCTGTACACCCAATAATATATGGATAGCACCAACTGTACTTGAAGGTTCTATCTATCTATCTATCTATCTATCTATCTATCTATCTATCTATCTATCTATCTTTTATCTGTTTGTCTGTCTTTTTCTGTCCATCTATATGTCCATACAAACATCCATCCATCCCCTTTTCTGAATGTTTTAAATCTTGTCTTTTTTATATTTTAATTACCTTATACACAGGCATTAATTCTTTGTGGTTATCGAGTTTCATTTTTTAATATATGAAATTATATTTATGCACCTGTTACTCATTATCACATTATGCCATTTTTATTTTTAAAGATGTTTTTAAAACCTAACACTATCTTATATTCCTTTTCCTTCTCTAGGAACCTGGTAAGAAAATATTATACTTTTTAATATTATTTAATTTTTCATGATATTCTATTTGTTCACTAAACCTGTTTTCCTCTGTGATATACAGATACAATCTGATTAATAGACAATATCTCGATTTTTTTAAGTTGTTCCAGGGTGTTTCAAAATTTTGTTCGTGTCTTTTCTCATTTGATGGCTTAAAGCTTGACTTCTCTTAATAGCATCCACATTTGTGTTGTTAGATTTTATTTGAGATGTATTCTAAGGTTGTACATTGTTGCTCATTCACCCATTTTAACACTTGTGTATTAAAGTCTTTGTTAGAAATTCCAACATCTGTAACATCTTTTCATTGGCATCTGGTGATTATCTGTTGACATGCAAGTTGAGATTTTGAAGATTCCTTGTACAATGAGCAATTCTAATTAAATCCTAGGCATTAAAAGACTCAGAGTTACATTTAAATCTTATAGATAATGTTTATATGCATGTAGGCACTTGTTATGTTAGATTTAAACTACACCATTTTAACAAAAACCTGTCAAACATCAGTTTAATATTTGAAATAATATTTAGTTACTCAGATAATTATACATGGAGGGTACATTGAAGTTTTATTGGAGGTCTATATATCAACTCAGGAACATGTATTATCATTAACTTGGTTTTTCAATTTGGTTTCCATTCAGATTTAAACCCAACATTTGTAGGTATAGATTAAATTTTTGCTTTGAAGTTTCAGTTTTAGTTTGGAAATATGATTGAATTTTATGTTCCAATCAGAGGAAGATTATGAAAGATAGTGAATATTTCTTTCTGCATAATAAGAAGTTGAATAAGTTAAAATTGGGTCTCAAAAGCATATGATGAGTATTCTATAGTGCTATAAAAATGGACGAAAAGTGTAGACATTTTCAATGAAAAAGAAACCTATATTGCACACACAAAAAAATCATGATCTTATTCTTACCCTAAATAAATTCAGACTCCCATATGTGAAAGAGTAGTAGTCTTGTGTAATAAATAATCTTATAAAAGTTTGGGACAAGTGGCCAATTTGAGTAAGGCACCAGTAATGCATTTCTAATGTCCCTTTTTGGTTTTAATGAGAGACTACATGCTTGCCAAAAATAATTAATTCATGTTTGTTTGTTTTGTTTTTTTTACTTCTACCCTTGGGAAAAATAGACTGTCATATTACCATTGCACCACTGTTACGCTTTTGAAACTAAAGGGTCATATCTTAGAAAGGCTAGGGAATTAATGATTATGAACCTCAAAGCTCTCATTCAATTTTGGCTCCAGCGTGGTACAGGACATACACTCAGCAAGGCTAGCTATTGCACGCAGACCATGCTGCGTGCTTAAGTCTCTGCTTGCTGTGCCTAAACCATTTGGCAGGCACAACAGTCTTCCTTTCCTTCATAGGCCTAAATTTGCCTCATTTGGCAAACAAATAGTAGGACCTCTATCAATGCAGAAATCCATCCCTGCGTGCTTACTGGCAACTGTAAATGCATACAAAGGTGCAAATCAATTTAGTAGCTCAAATGTGCATCTCACACTTCCAAATATATTAAAATCATTATATACCAAGGACAGGTGTATATTTGTTTGTCCAGGGATAAGCACCCTGGATAAGACAATCTATGTCTTAACTGCTCCCTGGAGGAAACTAATTCTATGTCAGCAACAATTGACTATTTGTAGCTCTTCATTTAAGAATGGTGCTATGTGAAATTTCCCATGTCCATATTAGTATGTCAACTAGTGTTACTCACTTTGTTCAGGCAGGATTGCTGAGATTTCATGGATGCATCTTTCTTCTTCTAACTAGGGAACACGATCTAGCATTTGTCATCTAGGGCCTCTTACAATCTTTCTGCCTGTTCTTTTGTGATTTTTCATGAGCCTAAGATATAAAGATCACATTGAAGATGTGTCAGTTGGAGTTGGAGTTTGATTTTTAGCATTTTGATGAGCTGTGATTCTTTGTAATGGTCTCGATGTGTTGCACAAAGAAGCTTCTTTGATGGTAGGAGAGAGATATAATTATCTCTGGGAATAAAGGGAAGTATTTTAAAATGTAAATTATATTTGTTTAGAAAAGCAGCTATAGTAGTTTCTCCTCTTAAGTCTCTGACTACTCCAGCTATGGTAGTTGGCTAGGTGTGTATTACCAGTTTGAATTCCTTCCTGTTATGTGGGCCTTAAGTCCAATTAGATAGCTGCTTGTTACTGCCAAGATAAAAGTGTCAGTATTGCATCATTATTTATACATTGCTGATCCTGTTATCTTTACCATTTGCATGCTTTCCATTTGTAAAAGACTATTGTACCCTGACAGCTTACATATAGTTTTCTGACCCTATGTATGAGACCTTGTTCTCAAAGAAGAAGGTTCTAAGATAGCCCCAGATGAATTCCTCCAAGAAATGTATCTAAAGTATATGTGTTTTAAACAGTAGGGTCTTATTTCAAGTTCTGGAAGTAACTAGTAGCGACATTGACAGTCTATATAGTGCATAGTGCATGGTTCTTGCAGGAAACATTGTCATGTCACATGCTATATTCATATATACATATATATGTGAATTTTGCTTTATATGAATACATACACATATAATTTTATGTAGATGTATTATGCATTTTTATGTTTGCCTATAAAATAATACATTGCCCAATTTATTTTTATACATACATAATATTATTTGTTTTACTTCATGCTATCTCTATATTATCTATGCTCACTCTTCTAGTTAAGTCACTCTCCATTACTTCCATTACCCACTTTAAATCACCCGCCTCCTCCTATCCTCCTCATGAGGGCTCCTCTTTCATCATCATCCTACAGTGTCTTTATATTTTCCTGGATTATTTAAATGCTTCAAATTATATATCCCAAACTAGGGAACTCGAACTAAGATTCATAAAACTAAATAAAAGATAGATAGATAGATAGATAGATAGATAGATAGATAGAGACACAGAGAGGAAAACCATGTAATATTTGTATTTCTATGTCAGTATTAACTCACTAAGTATAATATTTTCCGGTTATATGCATTTGTCTGCAAAGTTTATGATTTATTTTTTCTTTACAGATGAATACTCTTTCATTAGTTTATTTGTATCATAATTCTATTATCTATTCATCAGTCAAAGGAGTTAGTTTTGTTTTTTGTTTTTGGTTGGTCTCTTCCTGCATCAATACTGTGATGTTTATAATATACCCTGTTGTCATACTGCTACTTTATTAACTAACAGATTTTGAGGAATCCATTAACCTCTCTAAGAGGTAAGCTATCTGTATATGCTATATGAATGGTTATATAATACAATTTATTCAGTAATCATTGTATTTATATTATATTTTAATTGTAATGCTTCATGCATACAATCATTGTTAGATTATAGTCCAAACTGAAGAGAGAATTAAGGACAACCAAGCTAGTAGAAATAAAATAGATTAAGCCATAATTTAAGGAACAACAAACCACAAACAAAAACAAAAATCATCAAAACCCACCAAAATGAAAATCTACAAACACCTTTCAATAAAAACTCTAAATATCAGTGGCCTCAACTCTTCTCTCAAAAGACAAAAGCTGAATGAGTAGATTAGGAGAATAAACCCAACTTTTTTTTTTTTTTGATCTACAATAGACTCTTCTTAGCTTAGAGATTAGCAACAGCCTTAAAGTAAAAGAATGGAGAAAACTATTTCAAACAAATGAGATCAAGAAGCAAGTGGGCATCAACATCCTACCCAGACACAGGAGAATACAAGCCCAGGAACACAGGTAATTTCAAAACCTCACTTTCTTCATCAGATAGATTGTCTGGTCAGAACATAAACAGAGAAACCTCAGAATAATGCCAGTATTAGTCAAAATGACTAAACAGAATATTCTCCCCAAATGATAAAGGACTTGTGTTTTATCCCACAACACTCTAAAATAGACCACATAAATGTTTTACACAAAGTTTAGAAAAATACAGAAAAACTGAAATAATAGCATGTCTCCTATCTAACCATTATGAAATACAATTTAAAATCAACAGCAAACAAAATTCCAATAAGTGCATCATGTCATGACTACTGACTGAATGATGAGTGGTTCAAGGAAGAAATTAAATATTTCTGGAACTAATAAAAATGAAAGTACAACACAACAAAACTTAAGGAACACATTAAAACCAGTGCTAAGAGGAAAGTTAATAGCTTTACTTCTGTACATTAATAAATCAGAAAGGACACAAATAGATGACTTACTTGTACATAGTTAGATAAAATTAATGTCATAAGTCATTTTCATTAATGACATTCTCAAAGGTACACTAAGGTGATTTTTTACACTTTAATATCAAGCCTAGAATCAATGTAAACAATGTCTATTTATTTTTGTGTTTAGTGTCCACGTGTATACTTTACCCACATAAATATATACTATATATACATGAACATACATGGAAATATTCCATGTATCCTCCAGAAAGTATAATAGAGATGCTTTAGACTAGTCTAAGGTAATAGGCTCTGAACTTAGATGATTATAGTTCGAAATAGCTTGCAGGATCAATATGCAAAACTAATGATTCAAGTAAAACCCACAAGAATCGACCAGGATAGCTGATAAGCAAGCTACCAGAGGAATCATATGCTGCACCAAATTCAGCGAGACAAGAAAAATACTAAAGGGAATTTCAGAAACAAGGCAATGAAGATAGCAAGATGAGACCATGATCAAACAAATTAGAAGCAGGGTAAATAGGGTTCCACATATTTGCACATTGTGTGGCCTGACAGGATATGGTATTTAAATGGTTATTTTCCATATGTAGTGCTCGTTAAACTGGATAAATTTATGTAAAAGAATGAATGATCTTTATCTGTACAAAACTAAACTCCAAATGGATTGGGATCTCTTCATAAGACCTGATATCCATAATCTGACAGAAGAGAGAATAGGTAATTTAGTATAAACGAACAAGAAGAAAAAAATGAGAGAGAGAGAGAGAGTGTGTGTGTGTGTGTGTGTGTGTGTGAATGTGGCAAAGAGAAACTCTCATCTACTACTGGTAAGAATGGAAATTGGGGCATCCAGTATATAAATCAGTATGGTGGTTCCTCTAAAGGCTGAAACAAGACTTATGACATGATCTTTTCATACAATTCCTGGGAATATATCCAACAGACTCAATATCTTACCACAGAGATGCTTTCTCACCCATGTTCATTACTGTTGTATTCACAATAGTCAAGAAATGGAAGCAGTCTCAATCCCATCAATTAACAAGTGGATAAAATGATACATTTATAGAATTTGTAATATGATTCATCTGTTAAAAATATGTGAAATTTAAAAATAAATGGGTGAAACTTGAAACAATAATCCTGAGCATGGTAACCCAGACTTATAAAACAAATGTCACACACCTTTTTTCATAGTCATATGTGCTTGTTAACTTTGCATCTTTAGATATTTATGTTTTTCATATCTGGCTGATAGAGATTAGTAAACTAGTAAGGGGCTTTGCATGAGAAGAGGATAGTCCAAACTAAAGGAATAGGTATACAGTGTTAGAAAGGCAGAAATAATGAAATGGGAAGGCTTAAATAGTGAAAGGCTGAGAAGGCTGGGAGCTTCATCTTCACAGTTGGCTATCATAGCATTAAAAGGTGCTCTGTACTCTGAGAGTAGATACCGTAATCATCAGCATCACCTAACTCTGAGTACTTTAAGCTACAGTAATGTCTGGTTGGCAGGGTTCACCTATTCATTCAATAGTGTCATGAATGTTATGGAAGCAATCAATAATTTCTGATTGGATCTAAGGCCTGCTTCATGAAATTGAACCAATAACTGACACTACTAACAGGACCAATAGCCATTGGCTAGATAGGTCACAGGCCCTAAATGAGAAACTACTATTACTGTTCCTCTTTTTTTTAAATCTTTTTTTATTAGATATTTTCTTTATTTACATTTCAAATGCTATACCGAAAGTACCCTATACCCTCCCCCAGCCTTAGTCCCCTACCCACCCACTCCCACTTCTTGGCCCCGGCATTACCCTGTACTGGGGCATACAAGACCCAAGTTTGCAAGACCAAGGGGCCTCTCTTCCCAATGATGGCCGACTAGGCCATCTTCTGCTACGTATGCAGCTAGAGGCACAAGCTCTGGGGGTACTGATTAGTTCATATTGTTGTTTCACCTATAGGGTTGGAGACTCCTTCAGCTCCTTAGGTACTTTCTCTAGTTCTTTTAAGAAGACACATTATTCAAATGAACCTATGTCTCCATACCCTGGCCCACAATTCTGGCAAAAGTAACCTCTTCTACTGGAAGCTGCACCAGTATCCAGAACCAGCATAGTTTCCCATGTGCTGAGTGAGTCCTAAGTCGACTAGAGAGGTGTGAGTTACCACCAAGGTATGAGTGCCAATACTGAACGTTCAAGGTAATTGTACCTTGTTTGTCATTGTTGTGCTTCATAGGTGTCATAGCTGGGTAATAGTTTTGGTTGCTTTCTTCCATTGTAAACTTGCATGTGCATGGTGCATTCTCTCTCTCTCTCTCTCTCTCTCTCTCTCTCTCTCTCTCTCTCTCTCATATAGGAGGTATTCAGGTAAGTTCCAGCTCAATGGCTTCTGGGTCCTGCATTTGAAGTATATTATATCTTCGGCATTACTGAAGCAAACTAACTTAGCACCTCTGGGTGGAAACTCAGCACAATATTAATAACCTGTAATATTTGGGGATTTTCTTGGAAAAAATAACAACTCAAAGATGATCTGTCATTTTAAATGAACTGTCAGCACAATGTATCATTTGAATATAATTCAAGGAGGAGAATTATTGTAATAAACCTTACACATAATGCACTGCACACCTCTTGCCTGTAATTCTTTACTTCGTGGAGAAACAGACTTGAGAAGGAGCTGAAGATCAACACAACAACTACACTAGAAGCCAAACATGATTTGAGTTCTATCACTCAGAATTTAAAGATTATTGAAAACATAAAACTGAGAGAAGCTGGTTTTCTTTTCAAGCACAACTGCTTTCTATTCCACATATATAGCACTGTGGTCATCTCAACATGCAACCATTTTCTGCTTTTTTTCCTTAAACAAAATATACTGCCAACTCTGACTACAGATATGTAGTTGTGGTCTATCTTTTTTAAAATATTAAATGATAAAATTCAACATACATAGCCTGCATAACTTACTTGTTAATGTGTCATTTATTTAGTTTCTATAAGAGCTGAATCAGGAACTAAACTAAAATAGGTTAGTGTAGGATTTATTTATAAAATAATATTTAAGAAATACTGAGCATAGCTGGCATATAATGATCACCCAGTGACTCTTGTTAAAGATTGAATACAGAAAGAGATTTTGACATGGCTTTTGAAAAATTAGAAAGGATGAGTATTAACCTTGTCTTCTTATTCTCTGTATGGTCTTGACAAGGCTGACAAGGCCCATGGGGTAAAACCCTATCTGATAAAATTGAAAATTCTCCAGGAAACAATCAATCCAAGTGTGAACTTTGCAAACTAAATGGAAGTAGATCAAAAAAGATAGCAATGGATTTTCTCTATCTGGCTTCTGAAGTATTTCCTCTGGCTAAATCATATCCTCTAAACTAATGAGATGTGATCATGAAGACTCATATCAGAAATAACTTCTTGACAGTGAGTACAGTCTTGTTTTATTTTCAAATAAAAGCTTTTATACCATAAATACCACTGATATTCCCTAAGACATTTATGATAAGTGTTCATAGTTCTACCATTGCAGTGTAGAAGGTAGAAGGGTAAAAGGAAGGGAGAAGAGAAGATAGAGCATGGAAAATGAGCTGGGAAGGAGATATGGGACAATTTACTTTTGCTATGGACAAAATGATTCATTTGTATATTGGCCAAGTAGTGCTCACTGTAGACTTATTGTGATTATGAAGCTAACTCAAGTATTAAAAAGGCTATGGTTAATTAGTCATTTGTTGTTTTGTATTCAAAAAGCTCATATTGCGGTGTAGAAATATACATGGACCAAAACATACAAATCATATTATCATTCTCTAATGGCCCCATATGATTCATTATAAAAATAAAACCATTTTTTTTTAAATATTACCTTGGCCATGATGTTATATCACAGCAATAGAAAGTGACTAAGACATAATGTTATATAAGAACTAGCTGATCTGAGAATATTGGAACATTCTTGAAGTAAGTAATTTACCCCCAAATTTATATACCCCCCCCTCTCAGACAAAACAAAATGTACACAAAGCATGGAGTGTGTTTTGTGTGGGCAACTACTCCTGAGCTTGGTACTTGCTCAAGAATGTGGATAATTTACCCACACTCCTGTCTATATTTATGTATTTATATTCTGTTTGTTATATTTATTAAATTTGTGTATGTTGAAACAATGCAGCATCTCTTAGATAAAGCCAACTTCATTATGATGGACATTTTGTTTGTTTGGTTGGTTTTTTGTTTGTTTGTTTTGTTTTGTTGAGACAGTATCTCTATGTATTCTTGACTGTTCTGGGACTCACTCTGTAGACCAGGCTAGCCACGAATTCAGAGCTAACACAGTGATCCACCTACTTCTGCCTCTTAAATGTTGGGATTAAAGGTGGGTGCCACCACTTAACCAGCTGTGGATCACATTTTTTTGGATGATTTTAGTTTGTAAATAATTTATTGTGAATTTTTGCATCTATGTTCCTAAGAAATATTTGTCAAGATTTTTTATGTTGCATTCTTATATGGTTTTGCTTTAAGCATTATACTAATTTATAAAGGTGTTAGTAATTTTTTCTTAAATTTCTATTTTAGGAAATATTAAAATATTTTATTTGAAGATTTGTTAGAATTCTATGCTAAACATCTAGCCATAGGCTTTGTTCATTGGTAGTCTTTTAATTACTACATTTATTTACTAGGCACTATCATTCTATTTAAATTGTTATCTCATCATGATTTAACTTTGGTAGGATATAGATAGATAGATAGATAGATAGATAGATAGATAGATAGATAGACAGACAGACAGATAGATAGATAGATAGATAGATAGATAGATAGATAGATAGATAGATAGATAGATAATCTTTTTTTTTCAGATTCTGTAGTTAGGTGGAATATAGATATTTAAGTATGCCATTATGATTCTTTGAATATTCTCTGGTCTTGCTGTTGCTTAATGTAGTGTGTGTGTGTGTGTGTGTGTGTGTGTGTGTGTGTGTGTGTGCATGTGTGTGTTCCTACCTCATTCCTGATAGCTTTGGATGCCTAAAGGAAATGTTGCATCTCTGGAACTGGGATTGTGAACTACCTTGTGGGTTCTAGAAATTGAACTCAGGTCATCTCAAAGGTTAGTCAATGTTCCTAACTGCTGAACCCACTCTCTAAACTCCTTGATGTCTGATGTAATATTTCCCTTCTCATCTTGAGTTTTAGGAATTTGTATGTCCTCTCCTACTTTTAGGTAAATTTGGATAAATATTTGTGTGATTTACTTAATTTTCTTAGTTTTTTGTCTGGACGAATATCCTGTGTTATAAATTGGGGATTAAAGTCACCCACTGACACTGTGTTCGGGATCACAAGATTCTATACTTAGAAGTGTTTCTTTTGATTGGTACATGACTGTTTAGAAGCACAATATCCTCTTGGTTGAGTCTTTCCCTTGAAAAGAGACATTTCCCATCCCTTCTGATTAGCTTTAGTTTGAAGTCTTGTCAGCTCTTCAAATCACTATGTTTTCTTGTTTCCTGCTTTCACGTGATTGGAATGCCTTTTTCCATCCTTTCACTCTAAGATGATATCTGTCCTGGGTGGTGAGGTGTATTTCTCAGATGCAGCAGAAAGATGGTTCTTGTTTTCTAATCGAATCTGTTAGTCTATGTCTTTTTATTTGGGGAATTAAGGTAAGTAATATTGAGAGTGATTATTAAACATTTTTGATGATTCCTGTTTTTCCGTCCTATTGGTATTTCTTTTCTTCTTTTGATTACATGGTCTGAAATTATTTATTCCCTGTATCCTCTTGGAGATCATTTGTCTTCTCAGCACACTGAAAATTTTCTTCTATTGTCCTCTGTAGAATTGGGTTGGAGGACAAAATTATTTAAATTTGTATTATCATAATATGTTTTTCTGTTTTATCAATTGTGATGGTTTTGCTGGGCTTGTACTACTCATAGTCTTTTAGAGATAATATAACATCTATCCAGGTCCTTCTGGCTTGCAAAGTCTGCACTGAAAAGGCAAGTGTTATTTTACATAGCCTTCCTTTATATGTAACAAGAAGAAAAGCTCCAAAGATGTGTTGCGTATCCCTGTGAAGAAGCCATAATAATCTTACATCATTCCATTTTAGCATATGTGTGGGCAAAATGAACATTCACTAAGAATTTTATTTTTTCCACGATAGGATATCAAGATAGTGCAAAGTTCTCTAGATCTTCCAACCTCAGTGTGTTATGAGGAAATATTTATTATTTACTTATATGGCAAGTTTTATTGTAGTCCGATGCCGCGCGACCACACGTCTCTGACCAGCAGAGACGGTGGGAATAAAGGACACGGGACGCCAAGTTGGTTTCAAGCAGCTTGCCTTCACAGCTTCTACTTTATTCTGCCTCTCTCTCTCTCTCTCTCTCTCTCTCTCTCTCTCTCTCTCTTTCTCTCTCTCTCTCAGGTATCATACAGCTACCTTTCACACAGTAGCTGTTCACTCACTCACTCTGCTCTCTCCTACGCTGGCTGGCTAACACTGGTGCTGCTCTCCTCATCTGCTGCTCTCTGGCCTAATGCTGCTACACTGGTCTCTGGTCTCTGGCCCCTGGCTGGTCTGTCTCCTCTGGTCACTGGCCGGTCTGTCTGGTCTGGTCTGGTCTGGCCTCCTCATCTGGGCTGCCCTCAATTTATACTCCCATTCTCATGCCACCTCACACCACCCAATCATAGACATACAGGTCCCAGGCAGCATGCAGGATTGGCTGATAGATTGGCATCGCGAGATGTTGTGCTAATCTCTCCAAGGAGTTACTTGTGCTGGTTTTACTGCACATGAGGGGCTTAGCATGTAGCTGCGCCCGCTCCCCACAGTCTGAGGAAACAGACTTTTTTTTTCTTTTTAGTTTTTACTACAATAACCTGTTATTGTATACACACACACACACACACACACACACACACACACACCCTAAGATTGTGTACACAGAATAAGAAATAGATTTTTAAATAAATGAAAAAGGGAAGAGCATTTTTCATTCAGAGGTACACTTATTTTTCTTCTGTAAATTAACAATAAGTGTATTTGCTTCGGTATTTTCAAAAGGAATTTTACAGCTCACATATTAACAGAGTAAAAGTAATTATAGCAAGACATATTACAAATAGAAGGTGGTTCTCATCCTGGGTAACGGTTTTCTGGAGTAGCTGTCTTTGTAGCCTTTCTTCCATCACAGGCTTCTGACAGGCTGGATGCTGGAGTCCGGGTAGGAGCTATTGCGGCAGAGTTCTCAGTATCTTCCTTGACAGTCTGCTCACTTTCTATTTTCTGTCTACTAGAATTTCCAAATTCCTTGATAGATAATTGCTTTTTAATTCTTCAGGAAAGGATCTTGCTGTCTATTTTTTACAACAAGTGACAGTGATTAGAGAAATTAACTAATTCATATTGACTTTATACTGTGTTTATTAACCTTGCATTTGCAGCGTGCACCCTGTAAGGGCACCATGTTGCTATTCTTAGGCATGTGGTAGTTTTACTCATTAAAATGAGGGGATTTTATTCTTAAAGTATCAGCAAAATTCTTCATACATATGTCATGTGTGAACACATATAACCATGTTGATATTATACAGAATGTGGGTATTTTATTTTGATATTAATTCTATAATCATTCATCTTATTGATTTTGGAAAAAAATAAATTCCTACCTTTAAAATATCACTGAGGTAGAAGAGTTGAGTGAGTTTGTTAGACTTTTTTAAATTGGCATACTCAGACTTGAAAAGAAATAATTCCCATAGGATCTGATCTGACAATATTCTGTGTAAAGATAAAGTAATTAATTTAGATAAGTTACACCATAATGTTCTCTTGCCCAATGTCTATCTTTTTGCTTTTTTTTTAAGTAAAATTCTAAATGACTTTGAACTTTGCATATAATTTCCCTGCATACTCTGGAATGCTCTTTCTCACCACTCACCCAATTTCTCATGTACACAATCCTGGCCTTGTGAGCCAGGATTTTGAAAGCATCATCACCCAGAACATTCTTTACACATATATTTTCTCCACTTATTTCCTGCCTCTAGTCAAATAACATCTTTTAAAAAAGAAAGTTCTCTCCCTCTTTACATCAATTAAGTACATTGCCCCATTATTATTTGCCTCATAGTGTTAATAATTTTCTTTTTAAGTAACTATTTTGGAGTATCTTTCATAAAAATAATCATATGCAATTATTTAAGTAAGAAATTATATTAAATTTGATTAATACGGATAAATGGATAACCACTTCACTCAGGACATAGACAATTTACATTGTTTTTTGAAAGATCTTGCTGAATGTCAGTAACTTGATACCAAGCTCATCGGCCTGTCTTCTCTAAATAGAGAATAACCTTGTCTCTTCTGAAAGTTCATATTCAGGGAGTAAGTTAGTGATCTCCCTTGAAATGTTTTTTATTTACAAGTTACCAATATTATTCTCATACATTGTTACTTCTACTGTAAAATTATACTACATCGTATATCAGGAAATGAACAAGTAAAAAGCCATGATTTTTATGTATTTGTTTCTGTATTTGTATATGTTTACTTTTGTGATTTAATCACATACTTGGGATCTTGGGTCTGGTGCATTAGAAATGATCCAATTCAGATCATGACCATGGAGATTCCTTCTGGTATTCTAGCACAACCATAGCAATCTGTCTTCTCCTCTCCAGTGCCTGACAACAACTGCCTTAATTAGGGTTTCCATTGCTCTAAAGAAACCATAGCCAAGGGAACTCTTATAAAGTACACCATTTAATGGGGCTGGCTTAGTGTTTCAGGGTTTGGTTTATTCTTATCAGAGTAGCAAGCATGGCAGCATGCAGGCAGACTCTGTGTTGGAGAAAGAGCTGCTGAGAGCTCTACATCTTGATCAGAAGGCTCTCTTCTGTATGGAGCCCAGAGGAGGGTCTTTTCTGCACTGGGTGGAGCTTTAAGGTCCAATCCCACAGTGATGCACTTCCTCCAACAAGTTCACACCAATAATGCCCCTTCCCATAGCCCAAGCATATTCAAACCATCATAATAACTATTGCTATTACTATTTTCCATAGGGAATGTAACCAATTAATATTGCCCTGTCCTTTATAGAATTATTTGGGTCTATAGCTTGTTATTGTTTATTGGTAACTGGTATTTTATGAAGTGTATCAGTTTGTAGAGCCAGTTTCACTGGAAGAACATATTAATGGTTTCAAGTTTTGTACTATTTTTAGTAAAAAAAAAATAGTACCACTGCTTTGTATAGACATTGTTCTCTATCTGTGGAATAAATGCACCAAGGTATAACTATTTAGGCAAAAAAAAAGTTGAATGTTTAGATTTATTTTCAGTATCTAACATAACACCTCTTTGGTTAGCCCTAGAATCTAAGCATCTTCTCTTATTTTTCTAATGTATTTATTGTTCTACATTTAAATCCATGGTTCATTCTAGGTCATTTTTGAAAAAAAAATTCTTTAAGGATTAGTCATAGATAATTTTTCTTTCTATTTTGTCAATGCGTATTTAATTCCTTCTGAACAATTTCTTAATAAGGTCCACCCATCCATTTTACTGCCTTCCTTCTTTATCTATAATCATTTAAACATCTTTCACAGTTTCTTATTCCATTGACCTATGTGTCTATCCCCTCACCAGTACCAAACATCCTTGATGACTTGTGTTAGAATTTTCTAATTTTAATGGAAGTTCTTTCTGCAGAATAAGTTAGAATCCTATATTTAATTTTTGTC
The DNA here is from genome assembly GCA_902729485.2 of Mus minutoides. Classification (NCBI taxonomy): domain Eukaryota; kingdom Metazoa; phylum Chordata; class Mammalia; order Rodentia; family Muridae; genus Mus; species Mus minutoides. Next base: position 80,448 of record LR754094.1, read on the forward strand.
TCTAAGCTTATTTGTCTAAAGTTTGTGACATCATACTCTACAACTATTTTTGAATGTATATTTTATTTAATGCCTCAGATACATTATTGAACAAAATAGTGAAGAATTTATGACTGATACCTATGTATTCATGGCAAAAACTCTAATTACAAATGAATATAGTAAAAAAGCAACTTTTTCTAAGACTAAAAGCAAGACTTAAAATCTAAGGATATATAAGATTAAGCAAAGAAAAATGTCACAAATTAAGAGGAACTGTGAAAGATGATTTTTAAATGATGGATAATAACCTGGCAAGAATATGTTGGGTACCTGATGAGAGTAATAGAGATACTCTAATCAACCCTCTCATATTTCAGTAAGTTTCATATCAAAAAGAATTTGAACTCAGGATAGAATAAGGAGAGATTTGACTAGCCAAGTAGAAGATAGAATAATTTGAATGGATTAAATGAGTCATGAGCTAGTCAGGGAATGTGGCAAATCTATAATAAATAGTTTTAGAGTAGTCATTCCAGGAGCTGAGGCTGGGAAAGCTAAACTTGGAATTTATTTTTGAGTAAATATTATCTTGGAATCTAATACACACACACACACACACACACACACACACACACACACTTTCTGTTGTGATACTACTAGTCATACACAATAAAAACTAATTCTAGAAGTAAGCTTCATCTAGCTTCCTGTATGTATTTTTCAGACTTGAATCTGAAGCAGGTAGCTATGAGCAAAGTTTGTGTGCTTCAGATGTACTTAATAGATTGGGGGCCCCAAACCTGAATATGACATTTAAATGTTTAGGTTTTCTATTATTCCTAATAGGAACCTTTGAGGTCTTGGAGAAGATGATGGGTTCCTAAAATGATGAATCCACCTTGATTGTGGTAACAGTAACCAGTGAGAAAAACTGCCTCATGACTCTTCTGCTGCCAAGTTCTGCACAAAGAGTGGATATCTTGGGGTTGACTGCTATGTTCCACATACCCACGATTGTCACCAAGCTGAAAAACAGCACCCAAAGATCAGCTTCAGACTACGAACTGCTCAGGACTCAAATTTTTGAGTTCATATGAGACTGATATGAACATTTTACAGAACTTTGAACATAAAAATACTTAATCCAAAGATTGCCAAACACAACCAAGATGGACATTGTAGAATACTTGGTAGAAATAGCTTTATTATTGTAAATAATTTTGCTGTGTTAGAGTTAAAATCTTTCCTTTTTATTTAGACAGAAAAGAGGAAATGTTACTGGAGACTTTATCACATCGTGAACCCTGAGATTGTATTATTTACTGGTAAGACTTGTTTCTAGTTGTGGAGTGGCTCAGCCCTAGCATACACCTTTAATCCAAGGACTTTCCATTTATTGTAAACCTGATTAAATAAAGTCAATCATAGATCAAGAGATAGAGCAACCAACCAGTTGATAGGGAATAAACAGAAAAAATAAAACATTCATAATGAAAGGAAGTCAGAGGTTAGAGAGACACACAGGAAATAGACAGGAGGGATATTCAGTTTGAAGTTTTCGGAGACTGCTTGGAGAATGACAGCTTCTTTTTGGATGTCAGCTATGGAGGAAAGTCAGCTGGGTGCCTCTTTGAACTATTAGGTTTTCACTATCCCCCAAACAAAATTTGATGCATATAATTATTAGACATCATAGTTTTTCCTGGCCTAATTCTTACCTTAGTCTGTTAATACCACACAAAATTTACTCAATATTGTATACTGTATAATAGTGTTTCTTCTTTCATATCTCCTGTTTTGAAGGAGACTTGTGAATTTTTTGTTTTTAAGTGCAGGTTAGTTGCTTTTATTGCATCTTAGTTTTTAAAATGATGGACTTTATTATGAATATCTTTACATGTTTCTAATGTACTTTGATCTTATTCATTTCCTTGTTAATTGTTCTTATCTCCTCTCCCACCTTGATTTTTTTTTCTTCATTCATATAAACTCTCTTCTATTTAATTTTTTTCTGTTTCTCTGTTTTATCTTGACTTGTATCTGAGATTGTAGAACACAAACACATATGGGAGAGAGATAGAGATAGACAGAGACAGAGATAAAGACAAAGACAGAGAGACAGAAACAGAGAAGCAGAGATTAACTAAAACATGTATTCAGCAACATAATATGTTCTTCTATTATATTACTTCTCACAGTTATAGCAGATAGTTTCTTACTGGGTATGTGTTTGGCTATCTTTGAAGATTTAAGACTTTGTTGAAGACTCACATTTGGTCCTATGTGTTGTAGGATTTTCTATAACAGTTTATTTACTTTACATTGTAGTAAAGGAAATGTTTCACATAAATAATAATAATTTATTTTCTCATGATAACCTAAGTTGGCTCTTCTTTTACATATGTTTTCTTTATTTCAGAATTAAGTCACAGTGTAAAAAAAGGAAATGAATAAATTATTAGATATAAAATAGTTTCATAAAGTATGATGCTTATTATATATTTACATATCTCTTGACCATTGTGAGACCAAGGATAAATCCTAGTTTAGAACATAACACTAGAGGAATTTGCATTTTATAGATTCTACAAGTTCAGACAAACGTAGTTATGCACATACATTATTATAGAATCATATACCTAGAGGCCTAAAAATTCTGTGTTCAATTGTCAACGAAGCCAAAGAAAAACATCATCTCCATTTTCCTAATTCATCTTGCCCTCCCACAACTTTTGAAATCCTTGGTAATTTTAGTTATTGTATAGTTCTACCTTCTCTTGAATGCCCTGAGGATGGAACCTCACTATCTGTATAGCGTTTTCAGACTACCTTCTTTTGAACTTGTTTCTTTGATAACTTTTTTCATGAGTTGATAACACATTTCTCTTTCATTCTAAATACTATTCCATTGTATGAATGTATCAAGTTTGGTTATTTATTTTACTGTGAAATTCATAAACAAGCACTAAGTTTATATTACTCCTGCTTCCCCCTCCCCTTTCAACTCTTCCCATATCACCTTTTCAAACTCATATTCTCTTATTTGATTGTTATTATATGTATATAGAAATGTATATGTGCATATGTGGGAGTATATAAATGTATGAACAATCTACTAGGTCCATATTCTCATATGTATGTACATTTGTTCAAGACTAGCCACTGGAAATTGGATGATCTGTTTGACCTCTCTCTCGCTCTCTCTCTACTACAAACTATTTTTGTTGCCTAAATTCTGAGTAAAGTTTCTCTAAGTGCAGACTCTATAACTAGTTGATAGTGCAGACATAGGTTTTCAACTTCTCTGATTTAGTTCCAGGTAGGATGATTGTCAGATAACATGATAAGTGGACATCTACTTTATAAGAAGGTGTGAAATGCTATCCCATAGTTACTTACCATTTTGTATTCTCACCGAAACCAAATTCCAGATCCTAGTGCACTGCACTCTTGTCTGCACAGTGTATTCAGTATCTTCTTTCAGCTTTAATTTGCATTTTACTGATGCCTAAAAACATCTTCAGAATGTCTTAATATATGTATGTATCTTTTTTATTGGATATTTTCTTTATTTACATTTCAAATGTTACCCCCTTTCCTGGTTTCCCTCTGGAAAAAAAAAAAAAAAAACCCTCCCGCATCCCCTCTTCTGTATATCTTCACTGGTGAGATATCTGTTACATCCTTGAACTTTTTTTAGGTTTTTTTAAAATTTAATTTTATTTACTTATTTGATTATTCACTTTACATCCTGCTCACTGCTCCCCACCCCACCCCGGTCACCCCTTCCCAGTATCCTTCTCTGATTCCTCCTTTCCTTCTTCTTTGAGCAGGTGGGGCCCCATTGGATGTACCCCCTATCTAGGCACTTCAAGTTTCTACAAGGCTAGGTGCTTGCTTTCCCATTGAGGCCAGACAGGGCAACCCAGCTAGTAGAACATATCCCACATATATGCAACAGCTTTTGGGGTAAACCCAATTCCAGTTTCTCAGGGCCCACATGAAAGTCAAACTGTACATCTTCAACCATTTTTTTAAATACTCAAGTGTTTTATTTTAAATTACTGATATTCAGAGTTTTTATGTTTTGGATTAGTCTTTCGCTGGATATATTTGAGTTTTTCTTAGTGTATGGCTTCTCTTTTTATACTTGGGACAGTGTCTTTCAGATAGCACACATTTCACTTTAATAAAATTCAGCTTATTATTTTTATACATCAAAGAATGTGCCTTTGTTGTTACTCTAAAACTCCACTGCCAAACTCAGTACTATATAATTTTTCTAGGAGATTAAATGTTTCATGGTTTGCATTTAGATATAGGGTGTATTTTTGGATTGTAAGGCTTTTGTCTAGACACTCTTACTTAGATGAGAAAGACCAATTTCTCTAACATTATCTTTTAAAAATTCTGTCTTCTCTGCATATTATTTTTGTTCTTTGATAAAGATCAATTTATTATATCTACAGAATAAATTTTAATGTGCTTCAGTGTTCCGCAGAACTATTTGCTCATTATTTTGTTCTCATAATACTCCTTTAATTACTAAGGGTTTCTAAGCTTCTAAGTTAGGTGGTCTTGGATATATGAAAAAAAAAGGGTTCTACACATAGCATAGTTGGATATGCTCATAACATTAGACTCACTCATTTCAGTTTTAGCTGTACATAACCTGACTCTTAGATGCCCTCATGAACTAGGTATAGTTAGAAAGGGAATAACATTCCAAAGGCTTCTTGATGAAAATATTTGTGCTGAGCGCTCTTTAATATCCATCAAATTGTGTTATCTGGCTTGTTGACCTTCTTGAGTTCTGTGGATTGTATCTTGTGTTTTCTGTACTTTTTGGCTAATATTCACTTATTAGTGAGTACATGCCATGCATGTCCTTTTGGATCTGAGTTACTTCACTCAAGATGATATTTTCTAGTTCCAAACACTTGTCTGCAAAACTGAAGATGAGGGTGACCCCATAGGAAGAGGACCAGTCTCAACTAACTTGGACTCCTGAAATCTCTCAGACACTGAGCTATCAGCCAGGCAGCATACTCTAGCCTATTTGAGACTCCTGATACCTATGCAGCAGAGGACTGCCTGGACTTGCCTCAGTGAGAAAAGATGCACCTAACTCTCAAGAGACTTGAGGCCCCAGAGAGTAGAAAGGTCTGGTAGGATGGGATTTGGAGGGTGGAGGTATCCTCTAGGAGACAGGAAGGGCGGGGGAGGAATGGGATAGGGAATGGTCAAAGAGCATACCAGGCGGGGGATAACAACTTGATTGTAAAAAAAAAAAGAATTAATAATAATAATAATAATAATAATAATTCTCCAAATATACTAAAAGACTATCCCAGGTTCAAAATTTTTGAAAAGTTGCATCACAAAAAAGCCATGATGATAACAAAAGAAAATAAGTAATAGAAGCCAAATGTGAAGTGAATCTATCATACAACTTATTTTATATCTTTTGCTCATAATCAGCCCCTTTTGTTGTAACTTAATATCTTAAGTGGCAAGAACTTCATTTTGTTAATGTTTTATTCAAATCACCTATAATTGTTTGGCACATGATATGAACTCGGTAACTATTTGTTGACTAATTGTGTGACTGTTCTATACCACTTTCGTGGAGGAAACATCACCTATAAGCTCATGAACGTTGCCATCGTTTTTATTTTTATTTTGTCATCATTTTTTTCCAGTGCGAAGCTAGTTGTATGAAGAGTGTGCAGTAAATAAAAGTTTTATTTCAAAAGGCAAATAAAAAATAAATCCTAGTAAACAAAGAGAACTTTTATAATGGTACCCATTTGTTCTTATTGATATTTTTTTTTCAAGTGCCACTTTCTTATTTAAATAGCTGTTCTGACAGAGTCTTTCTGTCACAGACAAGACTTTGGAGCTTGCGAGTGGTAATGACTCTCTTCTTCAATCAGCATCTGCATGAATCTATAAAGGAAAAATATACACATAATGATGTATAGTGTCCACCTAATTTGAGAGATTAATTGTTACTATAGAAGTCAAATGCAATTTGGATTCCAAGTTCATCCCTTGAGTTTCATTAAGATTAACATGGTTTACCCATTATTGCTTTAAGCCATGATCCTTTGCCAAATTGCCAGAGAGCAGAGTCTATTTGCTTGGTTCAAAATCAATTCTCTTTTAGACAAATGCCCAGGATAAAAAATAATGCTTTTATTTAAAAATTAACTTAGAATGATTTTTATCTTCCTAAATTAATTTGTGACACATAATAAAAGAATGACATTTAGATAACCAGGCTGCTGAAAATATGTTTATATCATTAGTGACATATATATTAAAATATTAGATAAAAGAACTTAATTATTTGAATTGTTGAAATTGTGTATATCTTGTGTAAATTCATTGTGTTTTGCACTCAATACCATTTTATATACATACATTGTTGATTTACGGAATGAAGTATTTTAATACCAACATTATTATTGGACATTTTCTTAGAGGATAAAAAGCACTACAAAAATTCTCAAATAGAGAACTTAGAGAGGCATACATTTACTATAATTCTGATCTCTTTTCAACTCTATACTCATCTGAACTGCCTTATATTACATTATGTGAATGAATGTTTGAATACTCCTGATTTAAAAATGAAACTTAATTCTCCTTTCCTTTGAAAGTCATGAAATGTTTAATTGGCTTTTTAGATCTCTAACTTAGCCTGGTGGATTTGCTTTGGTATTATTTCTTCATTTCTTCATAAATCTCATCAATTTACTCCATTATTGTGAGGAAATTATTAGAAGTAGAGTTCAATATTGAGATATATATTTTAATCCCCTTGGTTTCATTCCTATAGAAAAGTGATATGTTGAACTTCATAAATCAGTTTTCTAGTTTATTTGAATATGATATTCTAAATAAATTTGTCATGATTAAGGGAAGTTTTAAAACAACAAAGACAGTTCCTCTTGGGGAATAATATTGAAGATAATTATTATGCACAGCTAAGTAAGCACCTCATCATAAGGAGTAACAAAGGGGCAAATGCATTTATGTTAATTTTAACTGACTGCCTATTTTTACTTTAAAGACAATACTTAAAAACTGAGTTCAAAGGGGGCTGGATGCATCTGACTTCACTGTGTTAATGGCAATAACCCGCAAACCTCCTCTTCAAGCCCATAGCGACATTCCCATTTCATGAGTTAGATATTCCAAGACAAAGCAGAAAGAGAGGTGTTAAAGATTAGACTTGCAAATTTCAAAATACATAGTGTCAGTCTAGTGATGTTTAAACATCCATTTAGAATAACTCACAGAGGAACTGTAGCATATTACAAAGTGGGATCATGAATATGCAATCAGCAAATGGTTCTGGAGCCTGATCACCATCTCTGTCAATTACAGGAGTGATGGCGCCTTGGCACTTTGACAGTGATTATACCTTTACATGATGTATTGCAGATATTATGGTTCACTTGTTTACAAATAGAGCCATATCTTCCTCTTTAACTGTGAGAATAGAGTGTTTTAAGTAACAAAAACATTTCCTATAATAAATCCTCCACTTAAGTAAATCATGCATGATCAGAGTGGGAATATTATCCAGTGCCTCTATGATGGCAAAAAAGTAGCATCTCAAATGCTTCCTTTTATCATTCCTAAAAGTAAAATAACATGGGGTTCTTTCCAAGTTAATGGAAAAGAAGCTTCACAGAGAAACAATTCACAATGCAGCATGTGTCGCTCTAAGGTAGCATTTTAAAATCTAAAGCAAGGGGGAACAATGGAGAAGGGATGCTATCAAGACACATTGTTGTTGTCTGGATGTTATATAAATTGACGTACCCTTATAACCTACCAAAATTAGTTATCTGGATTTTGGGTTGTTCTTATTTTGTAGTCAACATGACTACATGGAAACAAAATTAGATAGTTCTCTTACATGGAAATATTCTTCAGGGCATACTTGCTGTTTGGTGTGTCAGTGAGATGAGGTTATCAGATATTTCCTCAGTTAAATCTAACTTTATTTATATAGATAAAAGCTCCAGTACTTCTGGCTGCAAATGGGTATGTATACTTACTTACTTACTCTGATTTCTAAATATATAGGTGTTTGCTACCATGAAGATAATACAGATACATTTTAGGAATATTTATTGTAAAATGTTAATGACAGGTTGTGATAGATACAATGGTTTATATTTAGCTATTGTTTGATATAATTTATGAATTCATAGCCATAAGATATTGATACAGTAAGAAAATATGGACGTGGTATTTTTCAAATCATTTTGTTCTCACCATCGCTATGAAAAAACATTGTTAATATAAATGTGGAATTTGCCAAAACTATATTTTACAAGAAGAACTATATTAAATATCACATGACAATCACAGTAAAAACTCAGTTATGTGTAATACAATGGAGCAGCAGTTAAGAGGGGAGGATTGGAGGAGAAATTAGAAGCAAAGCATAGAACTATGTCCCTGAGGAAACTCACACATTGAATTTAGACATAAACGTATGAGGATGATTATTGGGAAACACCTTCGAGAATCCTGGGATTTCATGTTCCAGGTAAAAATGAACTAAATCCTAAGATAGGATGCAGATCACAACCAAATGTAAACCTTAGAAGAAGATATATGTTTAAGATATTTAAAAGTAAATATTAGCGTTCTTTTCTGTATCATTTTCCAGGTATCCATCTCCACTAGTCTGTGGAATAAGTGAATCTGGACAAAATAATTGGTGACCAAAAAAGCTCACTTCTGGAAAATGTACTCCAAATCAATAGGAAGAAAGACAAAACCAATAACACTCTAAAGAAAACAAGGAATATGCTGCTCAGCATAAGCAATATAGAGGAAAATGGTGTGACAAGTCAGCTTCATGGGAGCCAAGTAAGAAAAGGCTACAAGTGTACACTGTGCAGAAAGTAAATGTAGAGAGAAAGGTTCAAGAATCAAGAGATTGTCCCAATCATTTCAAAATATAGGATCTTTGGTAACAATCTCTTATTAAATTTATTCTGAGTAGAAGAATAAAACATATACATACTTGAGATTGCAGATGTGTGAAAACATAAGAGTCAATTAAAATATTTATTCCCACTTGAGACATAAATTAACACAGGGATGAGTGATAATCTATACTCAAACCTGGACCTCATCATAGAGAAAACGATTTTGTAACTGTAAGCAAAGTAAATAGAAATGACAAACTGATGAAAGCATTAAGTGAGACTTTGTAAATATGAACAGATTTTCATTGAAGGAAACTGAGAATGTTTTCAGTGGAAAACCGTTAAAATAAGTAGAAAATAAAGTCAAAGATATATCATAATTTTACTTAATATGAAGAAGAAACTGAAGGGGCAAATTAAGAGACTAAAGTTTCAAAATCCATGAATCCATACTAAATATCACGATGTTTTAATTTTTCTACTGGTGAAAACAAATAGCCCAATTGAAAAATGGGGCACAGAGCTAAACAGAATTCTCAACAGAGGAATATGGAATGGTCAAGAAGCACTTAAAGAAATGCTAAACATCCTTAGTCATCAGAGAAATGCAAATCAAAACAACTCCGAGATTCCACATTACACCCTCAAAATTGCTAAGATCAAAAACTCAAGTGACAGCACATGCTGGTGAGGATTTGGATAAAGGGTAACACTCTTCCAGTGCTGGTGTGATTGCAAACTTCTACAACCACTCTGGAAATCAATCTGGTGGTTTCTCATAAAGGTGGAAATAGTTCTAGCAGAAGACAGAACTATACCACTCCTGAGCATATATGCAAAAGATACTCTACCATACCAAAAGGACACATGCTCCACTATGTTTATAGCAACTTTATTCATAATAGTCAGAAATTGGAAACAACCCAGACATCTCTCAACTGAAGAATGAATACAGAAAATGTGGTTCATTTACACAATGGACCTATTAAAGTTGAGGACATCATGAATTTTGCAGGCAAATGGATGGAACCAGAAAATAACCTGAGCAAGGCAATCCAAACCCAAAAGGACATACATGGTATGTACTCAGTGATGAGTGGATATTATTCAGAAAGTACAGAACACCCATGATACTCCCCATAGATCCTAAGAAGGATCACCAGAAGGAAGGCCTAAGTGAGGATGTATGAATCACACTTAGAAAGGGGAAGCTGCATTACTCAAATTTAGTAAACAGGGAGGGAAGTAGGGTGAGAGGTGAGAGGAATGAGGGGACAGGATTAGGTGTGGGGTAAGACAGGGAAGAGGCCCAGAAGGCCAGGAAAATAAATAGAAATCTACAGCTGCTTGGCAAGGGGGAATAGGTGGTATATCTAGGAAGACCTGGGATGGGGGAGGTTCAGGGGAGTCAATGCTGGTGATCTTAGCCAAGATGCATAACAATGGGGACATAGAACCTGAAAAAGTCACCTCCAGTAGCCAGGCAGGATCCCCAGTGGAGGGATAAGGACAGCAATCAACCCAAAATTTGTCCTGTCTAAAAGAAATGCAGGGACAAAAAGGGAACCGACTCTGACTTAATGGCCAACTAAAAACTGGTCCAACTTGAAAAACATCCAATGGGCAAACACCAATTCTTGACACTATTAATGATACTCAGTTATGCTTGCAGACAGGAGCCTAGCATAACTGTTCTCAGAGAGGCTCTAGCCAGCAGCTGACTGAAACAGGTGCAGAGACCCACAGCTAAACATTGGATGGAGATCAGGAACTCTTATGGAAGAGTTGGAAAAAGGTTTGAAGTCCATGAAAGGGATGGGAATCCCACAGGTAGATCAAGAGAGTCAACTAAATTGGACCCCTGGGAGCTCTCAGAAACGGAGACACTAACCAAAGAACATACATGGAGCAGAAAGAAGCCCTGGCACATATGTAGCAGATCTGCAGCTCATTCTACATGTGGGTCCCCCAACAAAGGTTCAGAAGCTCTCCCTAAAGCTGTAGTCTGACTGTGGTATCCATTCTAACAAGGCTGCCTTGTCTGGTTAATAGAAGATGATGTGCCTAATCTGACAGAGACTTGATGGGGATATACCTGGAGGTGGGGGTCCACCCTCTTAGAAGAGAAGTAGTGGAGGGTGTGGGAAGGGACTCTGTGAGGGATACTGTGTTTGGGATGTATATATATATATATATATATATATATATATATATATATATATATATTACATGTAATAAGAATAGAGCAGGAAGATCATATACTTAAAAAAAAAGAAAATAATGGACAACAGTTACATACAACTGATATTGGGTTCACGATGGATACCATCAATGTTTGATGACAAAGATATTCTATGTTTTAAATGAAAACAGACTTCATTTCAATATTCTTCCCATGCAAGACCTCATTTTCGTATGACTAACACATTGAAGATGCGAAGCTATAAAGAGATAAACATTTCATCCAGGGATGACAAAATAGAGGCCTTCTGGGATACAAACCAAATCTTGAGGTGGTGTGTTGAGCTAATTAGAATATTATCAAAGTATAAATAACAGTGAAAGAAAAAACAAAACAAAACAATAATAGACAAGTTTTGACTACACTGAAATGTAAAATCAATTCAAGATCAAATTCTGTTAATACTATTATCTCAGTTACTTTTCCTCTTCCTCTGATAAAGTATTCTGAGAAAAGCAGTAAAAGAGAAGGAAAAAGGGTATCTTTTGGCTCATGCTTCCGCATGTAGTTCATCCTGATGGGGAAGTTAAGATGGCAGAAATTTGAGGCAGTTGATCATACCTCTTCCAAAGATTGGTGGATCATTTAATTCACATAAGAAAAGTTTCATTTTGTAAGAGATTATGATAATATAGAGAGCCATATGTAGTTAACATGCAACGAATAAAACTGTAGAGTGCACTTCTCTAAACAGGGCAGCTATATAGCACACTGTTGTCCAAGGCTTGGGATTTTTATGGAAGAGGGCATAGCTAGAGCTAAGAGACTGAGAGAATAGACATCTACTGCAATATACTAATTGCTGGACAAGACCCCCAGAAGGACAAGTCAGCCAAAATCTCAATATGAATGTGAGAGGGGCTCATGAAATCCCAGACCTACTGAGTAACTACTGGCAATTAATGACTACTTGGGAGAAAGAGTCAGTTTTCTTGAGAACTGTGGCCCCAGAGAGGTGACCTATGTTCCAATAAATGGTATCATATGTATGTACATAGAGGGAACAGTAAATGGACTCAGATGGTATTAAGAAAAAAAACTAAAAGGACAAAAATGGTAGTGTGGGTAGGGAAAGAATTGAAGGGATGGAATAGAATGGA